>JAVKPL010005799.1:0-24632 GCA_032173675.1 Gastrolobium villosum | reverse complement strand
TCAAAGCAATGTCAAAATGTTAAAGCTAGTTGGACTTGGAACTGTTGCCTAAAACAAACAAGCAAGATTCATGTCCAGAGTTTAAAAGAGGCAAAGAAACCCAACTTAAACCAACCAATTCCAATATACATTTTCAAAAAACCTTACATACATGGTAACAAAATAAAAATAAAAATAAAAAGTAGGGCTTTCCCACTTTGTGTAGGAATTTTCTAATCCATGAACATTTGCATTCAAAATCTTAAGAAAATCAAAAAAATTATGGCAAGAGGCAAGATTATAATAGCTAGCTTTCAAACAAAGCTATTAGCAAACCTTCTAACAGAGGTTAGAAATACCAAAATTATGATGCCATGGCTTCAGACTATGGTCCACATATCCAGTAAACATATTGCAAAGCTTTTAAACATATTGCAAAGCTTTTCTTTTTCCTTTTGTTATTTACATTTTAACTTTGAGAAGCCCTGAGTGATAGATGACAACAAAAATTAGAAATATGTACAGATACTCTTGGTAATATCAGCATGAAGATTCCAGTTGCTGTACATGAATTTGCCTCCTAAACAAGGAATGAACTAACCATACCTTTCTCTTGAAAATCTTTATCAGTTTTTACAAAGCCAGCAACTAAAGCCCTAGGCAACGCTGCTACCCACTCATCTCTATTAAGATCCAAAGGAATCGCGCTTAAAACATTATTTAGAAGATTCTCCTTAGCATAAATAGCAGCAGCAGATCCATTGTGTCCGTCAAATATCTGTAAAACTTTTACATCAGAAATGAAACCAGGGAAAGAGCACAAAGGGCAGAAACTATATAAAATAAATAAATAAATAAAGTGTATTGAGTCGTTAGCATTCAGTGCAGAAAAGGCTAGAATGCTCCTTGTGATGCAACTAAAATCAGTGAATAAGAACAAAACCATAGCCAGAAAATCAAAGCTGAGGGGAAAACACCTGGGCATTATATAGTCTTTTGACATCAACTGAGCTATAAAGTCAGCAATATGAGGTCCTCCATTTTGACGGAGACATCACATGCAACTTGCTAAACACTTTCCACAATCTAGGTCAACTATGAACTAAAAGTCAAGTACATCTAATATAAGCTTAAAAACAATACATTGGATTCTAAGTAAATCTATTAAAAGTAGCCAGTCCACAAGTTGAAATCGTTTACATCTGTTATCCTTGCAATAAGATAGTTAAGTGACAAGGATGGCGCTTAATCCTTTATTTCCTCTCATTCATTATGTCATGCCATAAAATGATGACAAGTCTTTATGTACACAAAATAAATCAAATTAAAACCTCTTGACAAGTTTTAACCCATCAAATCCGAACAAAAAAGCAATGTGATTAAATCTGGAAAAGTAGGGAGCGAGAAACGTACTCCAAAAACGGAATATGTAGAGACCCCATCACCCACCACCCTCTGGCATTCCGTCTTCAGCAGAGTGAAATCCTCTCCTTTCTTGCTCTGGCACGCTTGACCATGAAGAATCTCAGGTTTCTCAATTTTCTCGTTCGCCAATTCCCGCTTTAGGAGCACGGAAAGGGGAACGGTTTGGTGTTCGCTCCTAGCAGCCATTTTTCACGCTTCCCCTCAATCCTCAAATTCCAAATCCTAACTAATTTACCACAAGAAGAAGAAGGAGAAGAAAAAGACGAAGAACGCGTGCTGCCTTAATCCTCCATTAACTGCTATTACAATCAAATCCTAAATAAAGAAACAAAATAAACACATTAGTTAAAAATAAAATAAAATCTTAAAACTGGTATCCTTTTTCTCCAATTCCAAAGCTAATCAAGCGTTTTCATAAGCAATCAACAACAATATTTATCAGCAACAATAAAGATCACAATGTACACGAAATAATGACAGTTATAAAATAAATTATCAATACTGGTTGCCTGAAATGGTATAACATTGAATGTCGTTGAAGGAAAAAAAAATCAATAGCAAGAAATACAGCAATGAGGGAGAAATTCACAAAGGTACGAGTCACATGATTAGGATATTACTAAAATTACAAATCGGATGCAAAAAAAGCATGAAATGAAACGCAATGGAATGGAAAGGAATGTGGAGAGGGAAAATTTTACAGGGAAGAAGAGAAAAATGGCGATCGATTTCAGGCGCGAAAATGTGAAGATTTGTTGAATCGGATTGCTAGTTGCGATTGAAAAACGCGGATCCCAGTGTGTTGCAAATATTCCATGGTTGTTTGTTGATACACAGAGAGAGAAAGAGAGAGAGAGAGAGAGAGAGGAGAATAAAAGCTCAATGAACCATTTCGTTTTCTTTCCAAAAATAATAATAATAATGACGTGGCAAAAACGCACCGTTTTCATCTTTCGCTCGGCGCTGCGAGCCATTTACAAGCCAGTGACCGTATTATCCGGTCAATGTCACTGTCTTTGACTTATTTTCTCTTGCGGCGCTCCGTGAAGCGTCCGATTAGGCATTGGAGTCGCATTTGTTGTTGCTTCTGATACATACTCACAGTATGTCCCAAATATTTAATTTTTTTTATTACCAAAAAAAAAGTTATTTAATTTAATTTTTTTTTAATGTTGTTAATTATGAAGATTTGTTATCGACAATTAATAAAAACACTGAATGAAAGAACTCAAAGAAGTGATATATTTTCTTAGACTAGTTAATAATAATTTTATAATTTAGAACGGGAGAGGGGCGAATACATACCTTTACTTCATTAGAAATCAACAAGATACGCTGTTATAAAAATAAAAAATAAAAGAAAATCACCAAGATACACAACATTTTGAGATATTTGATACGCGATTCGCCCATTTATTTTTGTTCCTCTGCACGTAATAATTGCATGATTTTTGTTTGAAATAAAAAATATATATATATTATTGGTAGCTAATGTGAAAAAGCTATTGCACACATATGTGAAGTGCCTTGAATAATTGATGTCGGCTTGGTGAATATATTAAGTTAATGAAAATCATGTCGTAATTGGAGATATCATGCGGTGTTTAATGTGCGAACCATCATTTTAAGGGACGAGATTATGTCCGTTTAACGTTGGAGTGAGGTTTGAGTTATGTTTTAGAATGACAGGTTATATTTCTAAATTTTTTATTTATAAATTTAACTATATAATAACAATAGTATATGAGTTGATTTATGGGAAAATATTTTCTCCAAGGAGAAATTTTTTTTCATATTAGTGACTCATAGCATAAATGGGTCCCACTTTGAATTCTTTTATCTCTCCACTATTTTGTAGTTCCCACTTTTGTTATATAACATGAGAAAAATTTTCTCCTTTCAAAAGAGAAAATGTTTTCCCGTTGATTTATATACTAAAAATTATAGGGTTTGATTTTCTCATGTTGTGACTCAACTAGTGGTGGATCTTACATTTATTAAAGAAAAAAAGTTTTTCACGCAAATCGAAGGATCATAACATGTGAAATGAATTCTCATGCAACATGAGAAAATATTTTCCCAAAAATTATAAATATAATATTTCTCGAATCGAAATATGAAGTATAAACAAAATGAGGTGAGACTAATTATAATTAAGGGAAAAGTATTTATCCTTTTAAATGACATAATTTATATCCTTTCACTCTCATGGAACCCACACCTTTATTTTGTTTGTTAACTCTCTCTTCTCTTCTATCTATCTTTTTCTCTCTTTTAAAATGACATAACTTTATCCTTCAAAATAACACACATTTTTCCCTATAATTAAAGATAGAGAAACCTCGGCTCACGTAAAAAATGACGTGAGTTTATCTAAAGCTTCGATCATTTTACATTTACCTGGTCCTACTTTATGAGGTGATTGGTTCATCATCATCTCACGCTACAGAAATTGCTTAAAAGAAATGCTTTTTAATTGCTTTCTTTTTGTTTCTTTATCCGAATTGGCGCCAGTTAAGGACTCAAAGGACCCGGTTATAGCAACTAGTCAACTTGAAACCCATTTGGATACAGGGTGTCATGCAACACATAATCTTCTTGGAAAATTTTGTATTAATAAATCAAAAGTATATTAAAGTAATTGAGATATCTAATTGCTACGATGACATAAGTACTGTATTTTAGAGAAGCCGTGGTTAATAAGGCTGAAGCTGAATGGTTGCATACCGTGAGCCATGGTTCCATTCCCGAGGGAGTGGTTCGAATAACATTTGATCCAACCTAAACCTTTGAAACTAATTTAGATGACCCGCAATTATCGCCGGCAGTTATAGTTATCACTGTAATCAACCAACCAGTGCCGGCCTTATTATATGCGCGTGCTTATCACTGCCAACAGGATTAGACGAACAAAAGGGTTAATGAAGAAGGCCAAGGCCTGAGAGAGTGTTCTTTTTTCGGGATTTTTATCATGTGACTTTTAACATGATTATGTCGTATGACCAAATCTTTGTGTTTAACTTTTTGTGCATGATTCTATTGCATCAAAAACTCAGTTCATATCAAACATTGCCTAAGTTTGATTAATTCATTAAAATGGATTGGAGCAAGCCATGAATATCTGCAGGCGCGTGACGGCACAAATATATGGGAAAAAAAAAAAACATCTTCCGAAGTAGTCAACTATGCATTATCTGTTGCATGACTTTATGTCTTTATTTATTTGTGCTGTCATTTTCCTAATCAGTCCCGAGAGAATCAATGACGTCTCTCTTGTTAAGAACTTTGGATACACCACTTCAAAAGTTAGCTCAAAGGGTAGGAGTGCTCAAGGTCTTATAAACTTCATATTAGTTGTTCATCCAATCAATGTGGGACTATATATCTTAACACGCCCCCTCACATGAGAGCCCATTGAATTTGAAGGGTGGATAATGCAACAGGCCCAGCCTACCTGTGCTAAGAGAGTCCACAAGAGAAAGTGGGGGACGGTGAGACTCTGATACCATGTAAAGAACCTTGGGATACACCACCCAAAAGCTAGCTCAAAGGGTGAGAGTGCCCAAGGCCTTATAAACTCCACATTAGTTGTTCATCCAACCAATGTGGGACTATATATCTCAACATGCCCCCTCACACGAGTGCCCAAGACCTTATAAACTCCACATGTTCATCCAACCAATGTGGTATATATATATATATATATATATATATATATATATATATATATATATATATATATATATATATAGCATATTAAATAAGAAAATATATTTTGCAAATTTATTACCCCTATTTATGAAACGGGTATTCATCTTATGTCATGTCACGAGTAATCCCCACGTATTCTAAGGGATTCGAACATTTTTGTCATCCCTACCTGTAACGCATGATAATGAGGATGAGATATATTATTCTATGTTATTTCTTTTAGGCGTATAAGATGCTCAACGAGTAAAGCCAGATGGACTTGGACTTCTACATGCTTTTGCAAGCTGTGAACTTATCCACCTTTCTAAGCGAGTGTTGCTATCAAATATCAAACTTCAAATACGCGTATTCCAGTACAGCTCACCTCACCCCATTACTTGCGCTAGTTTGAAGCATTATACCCAAAGTTAATGGTTGTGTGATCTTTTTCTTCCTATTATTTTTTAAACTACAATTTAGTTATACTTGTCTTCCAAGAAAATACAATGATTTAGTTCCCATGCAAGGATTAGTGCGACCGTGACAATACATACACATATATATATTTATTATATGATTCAATCCATCCACGTTACACCCACGTTTATCTCTTGACATGTTGGCCCATCCCACTAGGTTGATAATGGGATGTTTATGTTCTCCCTTTTTTATTTTTTTGTGAAATTTGATGCCTTATTACCGGATCAGAGAGAGTCCCACCCAAGAAAATTTGCGAAAGAAGGCACAATTATATATGTTATAACATTGGTGATCTGGATATAATATAAACTCAAATCAGGCCCAATAATTCATGAAGGCCCAAACCCATTAAGGACCCCAAACAGGGCACAAAGAGCAGGCACGGACGTGATAACCCTATCGCGGCCCAACAGTGCAATGATCATATTGCGGCCCAACAGCGCGATGACCCTATCGCGGAGTTCTACCTGGATTGACCTCATCGCGCCATACAAGGCACGATGACGTCATCACGGCACATAAGACATACTTACTCTCCACGCAAAGGGATACCTTCTACAGACAGTAAACTTAAGGGCCAAGGCAATACCACCGTGCCCTCATACCAGTAAGTAATGGACAGCTCCTGCTCGCCGTAACTCTACTACTAGACATCATGGCGGCAAGTTCCTCAACATTAAAACCATGACAGCTACACTACGTTGGCACCAAGGAACATTTGTCTTCACCATGAAGAAAGACATCCTCCAAGCACACATCTCAGCTACTATATAAACACATTATGTACCACCAAGATACGATCATCCTTTACTTTCACAACATAAACACCTACCTCTGATACTGACTTAAGCATCGTAGTGTCTTCGCAGGTACCCATCTGGTACAACGTGAAAGACGAAGGTCCAAGAGCTCAAGCTCACCCCAACAGCAGATATCAGGCCCAGGACAGAAGCAATCCAGGAGTCTCAACCGTGTGTGATTTGGGCTTAATACGTATTGGGTTATCCCTACCGTATTTGGTCGGATCAATTGGTAAATCAAAAGTAAAAAAATTGTGAATGGGAAAAAATTATATATAATTTAAAAGAATTACATAATCAAGGAAGTCCGCACATTTGGTAGATGACTGTGTCTTTAAACATGTTTAAAGATATTCGATCCTTGGGCGTGTGTATAGATAATGCTTTGTTGGTAGAGGCAAAATTCAATTCACTTGATCTCTACGCCTCAAAAGAATTAGTCTTCGGCTATACTAAGGATATCTTGAGGAAATTCAAAGAAAAGAAAGAAAGAAAAACAAACAAACAAACAGAAGAGACTGACTTGTCATGCAAAACATCTAAATTGGGGAAGAGGGTATACCCTAGCTCCACTCCCGGTCTGCCCTTGCTGAAACTAGTGTTAGTAAACAATCCTACAATCGAGAGAGCCGAAATGGAGCACATTTGGAACTTGCCTCAAAATCTTAATCCTCAACATTATTGATAACAAAAAGCATCAAGCAATATTTGGCCCCATAACCCCATGTGCATTGATGCTTGGAAGGCTTCAAAGATGGGTTAAACCTTGCTTACGTTCATCTCGTTGGGAGCCAACACGTTAAAGAAGTTAAGAAGTCTTACTCCCATTCCATCTATCTAATGTTTATAACTTCTATAATTATATCAATTAATTAATGGAAAAATTTCAAAAAAAAACCCCAATGAATTTTCTTAATTATCACTTACTCCTCACAAATTTTTTGAATCATTTACACTCTTATTTAGATTTTTTTATCATTTACCTACTGATTTAAAGTTTTTTTACCATTTACACCCCTCACTTAGGGGATAAATGATAAAAAAACTTGTAGTCAGGGTAAATGATTCAAAGTTTTAGAGAGAGGGGTAAATGATTATGAGAAAAATTGAAAAGGATTTTTTTGAAATTTTCCCTTAATTAATTATTAATTTCAAATAAATTATATGGACAAAAATCAAATAAGGATTAAAATTTATGAATTTTACATTAGAATCAAAAGATTCAAACCCCCTTCTCTCTCAAGTGTGAGTTGGTATTTCTATCTACGGATAACGGGTATAGATGCTTGACAATGAAGTATCAGAATCTCCAGCCAACAGTCCAAAGAGAATAATTGGGGGTGAGTGTGAGTATACCTAGGGTAGTGAGAATGCTCTGGACAGTAGAAGGTTCAGAATGTTCAAGTATATCAACCTTTTAGTGAGGCCTTGTGACAGTTGGGTGAGCGTGGTGTGATCCAGAGCATGAAATCCGCAAGTGATAATCGTAGGTGGTGTAGTAGTAACTAGGAGATCGTGCGGAAGAAGTGAAGAACCACGATGCGGGCTGAAGCACTAAATTATAAATTCAAAATACAACATTATCGTAATTCAGTCAATACTCTTACATGTCCTCACAAGATAGCGAAGGGGGAGATGACGCCAATTTTGGACATGAGAAAAGAATGACATGGTCCTAACTAAGACTTGGTTAACAAACCCACAAGTTGGTAACTGGAAACAATATTGTGTGGGACACGTAGATCATGTTGGACCTGAGTTTTCATCTTTTGTTCCCTCTATGCCCAGTTTCTAATCTTCAATTTGTCTATTTCTGTGAAAGTATATTGCAAATGCCTTGCCACGGGTCTCAGTGACGGCAGCCTTGTAATCAATTGGATGATGCCAATAATGACCAGTAAGAATTTCAAATGCAACTCAACACATCAATTATTGGTCTGTGAGCACATTTTTTAAATACAATAAACAAAGAGAAATACTACTCTCATTTTACACGAGTTAATTATCTTCTTTTTTCTCACTTTAAAAATCGTACCCTTTCTTTTTTTCTTTTTTCTTTTTTCTTTTTTCTTTTTTTACTTTTAAATAGCGGGCCCTACTTGGATTCTCTCTGTAACATGAGATAACTACTCTCATGTTATATGAAAGTAATATTACCCATAAATAAAACACAATATTTTGCTTTGTAAGATGCATAACCAATATAATATTAAAGTTTTTGGCATAAAGCCTATACAAGGCAATAAACAACAGATTGTTGGGCAATCATGGAAGCCAATGGCACAGAGAATTATCATTAATCGCACAATTCATCACAATAATTAGCTCACATCATTTCTCAACTCAAAATTTTAGAAGTGTTAGGTTTATGTGTTTACACTTATATAATTCTCACTTAATTCATTTCTAATCATATACAACTTCACTAATACTTAGATCCCAATTAGGAGTGATAAACGAATCAGAGGCCTTCCAGATGCCTTTGTTTCGACTCATGAAGACCTGAGCTTACATGCCTAAAATTGATTGTTGGAACCAGGCTTGGACCTATATAAAAGCTCGTTTAATAAAAAGGCTTTGGGTTTCAATTTAAAAGCTCGGCCTTAGAGCCTCTCAGGCTGACCTAGTATATTAATTTTTATATTTTTTATACTACTTATAATAGCTCTCTCTCTCCTCATTCCATTTCACCCAAATTTTATTAGTTAAATAGACTTTTTGAATGATTTTGTTTTATATTATGTTGTTTTGATATAAATTGAATTTATGATATTTATGGAATTACTAGTATGGTTGATTGTACATTCTTTTTGGATAATTGTTGTCGTCTTATTTTTTTTAAACAGACTAATAGGCTAAATCAGACTTTCATTTTTTGTAAATAAGTCAAGTCACATGCCGATAATTATATTCATAACATGTAACAGGTTTGATCAGACTGACACATATTTATTCTTTTAACACCCCTAATCCCAGTACATATTAGTGCCTCTTTTAGGTAGGGAATACGGAATGCTCATTAGAACTACAACCGATATTATTTCTTATGATTCTAAGCTTACAATAGCGAAGCGGGATATAATTTTAGCCCATGCCAAAAAAAACTCAGTTAGGTAAAACAACCCTGTAAGTACCAATGTTGTATTATTTTTGAAAACCCGGCCAAATGTTTAAAGAAAATCTGTACCATTTTTAAAAATCAACCAATGCCAAGGCCCCGACTGATCTCAATCTATGAAGCACCGACACCGACACGGCATTTTCGATACGTTCCAAATACGTTCTCGATACGTCCATTAATTCGCCGATACGATACAATACGTTTCCGATACGTTCCCGATACGCGTATCAGATACGTTGGAAAACAAAAATTCGGAGTATCGGTACTTCATAGATCTCAATGCTGGCTCCCCCACTGCTAAGCTATTTGGGTATCTGGAGTCATTCATCCACGTGAACTCATAGATTTAGCCTCCGAAACATAAAAGTATATTTTAAAAGAAAACAAAACCATTTTTGTTTTCATTTTTCATTCTGCATGCACGCATCTCAATTGGAAAAAAATATCAAATGGTTTTCACCATATATATATCAAATGGAGCACAAGTAGCAACCAATAATTACTCAAATATTTTTATTATGACATTACCCAAATCTCTTTGTTAAATTGGGACTAACCAGCTAACTGCAGACTGTCTTTTATTTTCTATTTTAGATTCCGAAAAGATAAAGGTACTACTCCTATTGATTGCATTTACAGAACATATGACGCTTCTGAAAATCATGCATTTGCATGACAAAGACAAACAAAAGAAATGTTCATTAGCAGTGATTTGTTGACTTGTAGCGTAAGCATTAAGCAGAAACTAGTTATAATTCCTAATAATATAATAGCTTCAATAAAAATATCTAGGTAGGAAGAAATCATTAACCATTGTACTCACTCGCGTATTGAGAAATTGAGAATGACAGACAATGAATTCCATCCAAGAGATTACTAGAGCTCCACGTATCTGTTCACCTACTTCCCCTCACTTGACATCCATGAGAACACCACAACTATCCCTACCACTTTCTCAGAATACACCTTTCTTCCCTAATAAAATAAATTTGGATCCTCTAGTGTTACTTTACTTAATGACATATCATAAGAGAGAAAATACAAAAGCAAAATTAATAGATCTTACTCAAATAATGATGGATCCTACTATAATTGCTTTTGTGTTCTTATCTTTCGTTACATTATCAAGCTAGTAGTAATATGAGAAAACCCAAATCTCGATAAAATATACCACCAACTCCCCACATTTTCCCACCTGCAAATAAACCGCATAACTTTAGCATTTAACTTTCACAGAATCAACAAGATAAGCTCGAAACTCTACATCAGAGGAGAAGGGTAAGAGGCAAAATAAATGGGCAGACAGAGATTTTCAGTTTCTTTTTCATTGCCGCTTTAATGTTTGTATATATGTGGAGCGAGCTGGGTTACGATTTTGCTACTGTCACAATATCATTTTATATGAGTGGCGGCATCCAAAGCTCTTGAAATGGGAATTGGGATGCACAGAGTCAAAAAAACAAAACCTTGATAGGATAGTAGATGATTAATTGGAAACGATGATGCTGCATCTTGTGCTTATCTTGTTTTCTATTTTTGGTAAGCGCATGCTTGTCCTTACATGTAATGAATTTAACTTCAAATTTTATTGAAAGTAACATCACTTTTCTATACAGGTTTAATTTGTTTCCTTTTAAATGAAATAAGATTCCGTGCTTTTAATAGTTATAATTATGTACCACGGATAATACATAGTTATAATATTAAAGTTGTACTTTTTTCACTTTCCATGTCAGCAGACTGTTTCTAAAGAGAGAAAAAAAAAATACAACTTTAATATTATAACTATGTACTATCCGTAGTATATAGTTATAACTGCCAAAAGGACACAACCTTGTGTTCTTTAAAAGGACAAAGCTTTTTCCCTTTATATAACTTACAAGCATTTCAACCATAGCCGCTGGTTCATTCATATCTCTAACAGATCAGAAACTGGTCTGCAGATCAAGAAAAAAGCTGACATAAATGATTATAATTTTCTTCATAAAACTAGTTTGAAAACTCAAACATTAGGCTTCCATCAGGAATGAGCTTCAGACAATTTGATTTCCATTAAATAAACAATGCCTGTCTATCATACACTTTTGGAAAATTCACTATATTAACTAATTCGTTTTCCCCATTAAATTTCATTTCAATCATAATCCCCCTTACTAACTGATCTCGAGCAGAACTTTCTGAAGCGCTTCTGCTGCCAGAGGGATGTGTAAGCAATCTTGACCATCAGAATGCCTCTTGATATTGACCAGCTCATGGTCTTTAAATTCGGTCAAATGAGAATTCAGTGTAACCTGACTGCTAACAAGGAAACGTTCCCGACAGGCTGAGTAGAGATCAGTGATTGGCATTCCTGAAAATTAAAGGAAAACGTTTAACAAACCATACATATGAAAAGGACAACTTATCCAAGTAACATGATAGAAACTTGCCTTCTTCAGGATGAGAGAGTTGATGTTCAGCAAGAACTTTGAATACACTCTGGGCATTGGGTGTCAAACTTTGCAAAACTATCGCAGCTGTTTTGACACTTTGGCTGGCGCCTCCATGTGCTAGAATCAGAGGATAAAACATGCCTTCCATCTTATAAGGAGAAAATGTAGGAACATGATACCAGCACCAATTGAACTGTGTCTGAGCCATCTTCTTGTCCCAAACTGCCAACAAAAGACAAAATTGTTAAGCAATAGACAAAAGCTACAAAAAAAACCTTTCCCACAGTCAAGCATCATTCATTTTTCTCCCTACAGCAACAACAACAAATAGCCATTTCCCACTAGGTGGGGTCAGCTACATGAATTGTACAACACCATAGGTCCTACTCCTACTTTCTCTCTAATACATTCATGGTCTAATCTAATCTATTCATTTGAGGTCCAACAAAAAACTTTAAAACAGAATTACAAATAAAGGATATATTAGCAATTTAACTCTCAGGACCAAGAAAAGTTTTGGTTCTTCAATTTTCCTATTGTCCAGTTTAACAGAGACAAGAACATAAGACTAGAGCCGCAGAGGAACTCTAATAATGTGCAGCACAAATCAAACAAAGATTTAAATAAAATTTCGTTTTACGAAGGCAATTATACTTTTTTATTGTAAATTGATTTCATATAAATTAATTATACATTGCACCGTTCAAGCTTCTATTCAGTCACTAAAAATGAATATAAGTAGACATAAGTTCAAGGCAGATCCAAAGTTGATATATGAAAATCTTAACTCTACTTACAACTTTCAAGTAATGATATATTCTGCGCAAGATAATGTAACAGTATTATCTAAACTTACACAGAGGAGCATTAACATGGTCAATAGAGGCAACAATACGAATATGGGTACAAGCAGCTAGTCGAGCAAGATATTGTTGGGTTTCAGAGTCCCTTAATCCCGGTCCATCAATATTGTGAATGACAACACAAACAAAGCAATCTCTGTCCTCTACTTCCGCTTCATCCAAAAATGTAAGAAGATCCTCCATGGACTGAGAATTCAATGGCTGCTGCGGATTCGCCCTTCGTTTAGTTTTCACTTGATCACACAGCACTTCAGCTAAAGCTATCACAACCTATATTAAAATAAAACATTGCATTAGTGATTTATCAAAAGGAGGACAAGCTTAGAGCACAGCACACTCACTTGTCTCCTTTCTCGCCTTTCCTTTTTACACTCACATGCATCTTTGAAATGCAAGATGTGAAGGGGAAAACAAAAACAAACCTGTTTTAAGTTAATAGCCTGAAGATATCCATTAATGACAACTACAGAATATTCAGCCAATGCCGTTGAAGCAAAATCTTCAAGCACAACCTTCTTAGACCCAAATCCATACATTAGAAGAGCGAAACCACATCTGGTTCATTCATGTAACCCAAAAATATAAATTAAATTAAATTAAAATGTATATCTTAAAAAAAATACTTTAAAAAAACAAAATTTGTTATCCTAAGGAACCTTAGCGAGAGAAGCCATTCAGGATATCTAGTTTTGTAGGAATTGATTAAGTGGGTGATCTCGTTCTCATGCTTGGGTTGAATGTGCAATGTGGCTTCCCTCAGTTCCTAGTCATATAGGAAATGAATCAGGTTAAAGTAGAATCAACAATCGAGAGAAAAACTAGGAAATTACGTTTACAAATTGATACCTGTTCATCAACAACGTTGATGTCTGTAAGCTTGTGTGTTGATTTCTTCGCCGATGAGGGAAGTTCCTTCGCCAGAAAATAATTTCTTGAGAATTCGAATTCCTCCTCTTCCTCCTCCTCATCCTCCTCCCGATTGCCATTGATGTTCATCGTTCAATTAACGAGGAGAAGTAAACACCATGGAAACGAAAATTTTATGATGCACTCTTCTCTCTGCAGTTGTGCCCTATACCATTTTCCCGCCATTTCTCATCTGATTTAGGATATCCGACCACAGTGGCCGGGTCGGGTTTTTCAGATGAATAAGGGTTTCACAATAGGGTTTTTTTTTTTTTTTTTTGCCTCCAAAATCATTATGGCTTGGGAGATTGCTGAATTTCAAAGTTTATATAACATATCATAAGTTTTAACAAAATCTTTTATATTTATATACGGTGAAAAAAGTTTCCGATGTTACTTTAGATAATTTTATCTAGTTACCAAAAAAAAGATAATTTTATCTAATTTTCATTAAAATGACGTAGTTTTGGGATTAAAAAATTAAAAAATTAAGTGATAAAAACTATTATAACCCTAAAATAAATTAAAATTACAAAAATATCATGATTTCCGTCCCAAAATGACGTCATTTTGATGAACATTAGATAAAGTTATCTAAAGTAATATCGGAAAAAACAAACAATATACTAGGGCTGGCAATACGGGACCCGCCCCGACCCGTTTTGACAAAATGGGTTGAATTGAGGAACCCGGCCCGTTTATGAGTGGGTTGGCGGGCTACGAGCCAGCCCGCCTAAAATAAAAAAAATATAAAAATAAAAATAAAATACAAAAAATAAAATTCTGCATAAAAACACATAATTTTTTTTGTATAAAAGCATATAAAAATCTGCATAAAATCCTAATGTGCTTATGAAACTAAGAAGATCAGTGATTAATAATCTACATATAAATATGCATCTTTCAATCCAGAAATAATAAAATAAAATAAAATCATATCAAGGTAAAACAGAATATCAAAACAAGTAACAAAGTGTTGTATGAGCAGTCCACAACAATTCGAAAAAAGCCACTTGCATGCAGAGAAATCTAGGGCAGAAAGTTACATAATAATTGGGTAACCTAAAAAAAAAAGGGACTTGGCGGGCTGGCGGGTTTGGCGGGGTGGGATGGTGGGTTGAAAAACTTAACCCAGCCCGCCCTGTTTGGTGGGTGGGACGGGCCAGCCCGACGTGCTCAGCCCATTTTACCAGCCCTACAATATACTATGGAGCATGCACTTGCAAGAAAATGTAAAAACTAGACGGATGGTAAAACAATCTGAACACATCTTTAGTTGAATTAGATTTTTTTTTTAATGAAGTTGATTTTATTTTAATTGAATGGAATATAATAAAGGGGTATGATATTATAATAACTAATTAAAATTATTATCAATCAATTTTATCGTTAGATCGATTATATTGATCCCAACTCTTCCAATGATAATTGTCATAGTCTGTCTTCAAAATTTTCTTTTTTAAGAATGATATGTAAATCTCATTTTATATCCTCATTTAACATTTAAGATTTATTATTTTCTCTAACCCCACGTACTTTCCCTTATCTAACCTTTATTATAAAAAATAGGGACAAGTTATATTTATAAACTTTTTTGTTTACAAATTACACTATATTTTACCGGGAGAACAAAATGTAATTTGTAATAAAAATTCAAAAAAATTTGTAAACAGATCATTTCTTAAAAAACACCCAAGGACTTTTCGCGTATTTTGTACATCAATGTTATCAAACGCTTCGAACTTTCTGGGTCAACTTTAAATCTAGTGAACGAGTGATTTATTCAGTCCAAGTCAATCAATGGACCCATTATGTATCAGACTCGGAGAAAAATCGATTTGAACCGGCTAAGTTTTACTAAAACCAGTGACTCAGTCAGGTTGCTTAAAAATCGGCGGGTTATGCGTTTGTTTTAGAAAATAAAAAAAACAAAGTGAAGTTATTTTGTTCAAAACTTCAAAAAATTAGAATTCCTCCCAAACGAAACCCCTTACTTGTAATTGCCAATTCTATCACTTGCTACAACATTTCCTTTTTTCAATCACTGATTCTCATCTTTTCTTTATTCCACGAGGCCATTAACTCTAAGATCGAATCTCTCCACCTTGCCGCCTTTCCAATCACAATAATGCCTTTTTAGTCCCATCATTATTCAAACACTGTCACTCTCTTCGTACTGTTTACAAGCGCCACTTCAATATCGAGGAGTAGGTGTATTTATTGTTTTTATTTTATTTTTAATTTTATTTTCTTTGTATTTATATAAAATAACTTCAAATTTCATTTAAAAAATGAAGTCCTTAATAACTTTTTTTAGCGTGTCTTATCTTAAATCATAGAAAACCTAGGTGTGAGTTTTTAATAAAATATTCATTTTAAAATCTTTAAATTTTCATGTGTCGATTTGTCTAGTCAAGATAATCATACTAGAATTTACATGCATTCGCATTAGTGTATTAGCTGTCTTGAATTGAAACTGATATACAACTTCTGTATTAGTTGTCTTGAATTGAAACTATATACAACTTCTAAGTTTTGCATAGTTTATAGAATTTGATGTGTAAGATATATAATAAATTTAGCAACTTTCTTCCTATTGTGAAAGGATTCTATTGTAGATTCTACAATGGATTTTTAAGTGTAAAATATAAATTTATATATTTATCTAAATCAAGATGTTCAGCCAATAAATCACTAGTTCAACCGAACTAGTGATTTAATAATCCAATATCCCATATTAATAACCTTATTTTTATGTTGCATAAAATATAATTTATCTCCTATACACATAAATTTAGGGATTTTTTATTTTACTTTTCTCTCTATATTGCATAAAATATAATTAAATGTGTAGGAGATAATATTTATGTTCTATAACATAAGAAAACTATTAATATTACCCTTAATAATATTATCAAGTTCAACTAGTTAAAAATAATAATAATAATGAAATCGCGCGCACCACTGATTCCGCCTGTACTTCACATATAAATCCATCTCTACTTTAAAATACATAATTTGGGAAAAACTCACGTTAGGTTCACCATCAATGATGACAGGGAACCACCGAAATGATTTGGTGATCCATTCAATTTCCACCAGCTCTGACAACAAGCGTACGTTAGCACACGACCGGTTTCGATGTTTCACTTCCAAACTCGCACAAGAAAGCTAGCTAGTCACAAATTGACGGTGTGAACAACTTGGCATTTGTCACGATTCGTGAATCTATTTTGGTTTGCAATATCTCAGTTTAAAACTATTAAAGTCGCAACCTTTTCCTCAGAAAGAGAAAGTGGGCAATGGTGGGATGAGGATAAAGGGGAAAATAAGCAGAAGAAGAAGAAGAAGAAGAAGAAGGGAGGGGCATGGCGAGAGGGGAATGTGGGTTTCAACTTCAACCAAGAGGGAAGTGGATTTGTTCCTACAAGAAAATCACTCTTGTAGTTTGCTTTTTCAACATTGCCATAACTTCTCTTTATATCTACTCTGGTAGCATTGCACGAAACAGTAAGTCATATCATATCAAACAAAAGGGTAACTAAAAGTTTTCTGCTTTAAGTTTTATGGTGAATTTTGAAAACCCCCCATTTTTTTTTTCCAAAAAAGAATAAAGTCTTGTTTTGAATACTTCTCAACCTGCTGTGTGCTTTTCTGAAACTGGAAAAATTCAAAAAAAAGTAACCCCTTTTTGATTTGGTTTGGTTTCTGTTTTGTAATTTCAGTTGTGGTGTATAGATCAGATCAGATTTGGAAAATGGAAGAATCATATGAAATTCGGAAGGCATACAAACCGGTGGAGTTAGTGAAATGGGTAAGAATCGTTTTATACTTGGCTCGAGCAATCAATTCTTATGAAGTTAACCTCAAGTTAATGTTATAAAAGCGTTGTGCAAATAGGTGAAGGCATTTGAAGGGGAGTTTTCAAGTGAAAATGTGGCAGTTGAGTTGCCTCAGCATTTGAACCAGAAAATAATTGATGAGGTCTTGCTGAGACTAGGGAGCTTGAATAGCAGCAGCACAAACATCTCCCACTCCCAGGGTATTGCTAAGCAGCAAGGTGAGTGTATGCTTGTAGATTTTGCTGATAAGAATCTATTATTCCTTCTGTAAGATTTTTGGTATTAATACCAATGTTTATGGTAAAACTTGGATTAACAAAAGGATGGTTGGAGCTATCATCTTTACCCGGTCAATTTCATTTGTAGGATGTGGGAAAGTGCATGGTTTTGCTGGAGCAGTGGTAAAACTGTTCCTTCATGACTAAAAGGTTATGGGTTCGAATCCAGTAAACAGCCTCTTTGCAATTATGCAAGGGTAAGGCTACGTACTAGGATTTCCTCCGCCCCACACTCGCTAGTGGGATTTAACGGGAAGTGGTTAAAATTAAAAAATATGAAAATTAATACCAATTTTACATGGCCAACTTGATTTTTATCCAGAAGTATGTGCAAAGAACGTCCATTGTGAACTTGATGGAATGTGGTTTTCTGAATTGGTGAATCAATGCTATCACTAAATGATGCTAGAGGATCAGGATCTCATATTAACAAGACTATTGACACTTGGAAGATTCAACTTTTCGCTATCCTTAGGAGCATAATTTGATTGATCTAACCTACTTCTGAGTATATTTATATGGTTGGATAATAAGGTGATTATTAACCTCATGTTATTGTTGGATGACATTGGCATGGTGGTTTGTTGCATGATTGACTCTTATTCTCACTTAAAAGAACAAGGACTTCCAAAGTTTTGACACATGTAGCGATAACTATAATGCATGAAGTTGGCAATCACTCATCTTCCTTTTGAAGATCATTTTATATAATATTGGAAGAAAAATTTAATATTTAATAAGAAAATGGATTTATTCATTTGGATTGCATGCTAGATCAAAATATGTACAAATTTGGGTTTTCCTTGTACTGGCTGTGTCTTTTGGTTTGCCATGGTATCCCCACACACAACATCCTTTGGGTGTGAGACAAACAAAAATGTCTTTTTAATCGTTTGTATTTGATTTTTTTAATAAACATAAAATTTGTTAATATATAAGGATCTATATATTTTGAGCGTTTTCCATCCAAGAGTGCATAATCAATGGTTTCTTGGATGTCATGTGGCCTATTTTTTATTTATTTTTTATTATTATGTTTTTTCTGGGGGAGGGGGGTTGACATAAAAATTGGCAGTGTTATGCAAATGATAATTTTGTAGAATTCGGAAGATATTTTATTCCTAACATTTTTAACATTGACTCATTCCATACAGAAGCAGTTGAAAATTGGCGGAAGGAAAAACTGAAAGAGGTTAAGTTGGCTCTTGTCAGAGGGATTTCCAACTCAACCATCTCTTATGAAGAGGCAGGTATGAACAATGATTTTCTGCTGTGTTTTTGACATTTGAGTTAATTGTGTGACAATTTTAGATGAAGCTTGTCTCTTTGCACACTAATATGCTTTAATAAATCTTTGACACCTTGTGCCTAATGTTTATTTTAACTTCCTAGGAATGCTAGTAAGAGCTTTGGAATCTGGTTGGGCTCTGCTTTCTGAAGAAATTGGCCTTTGGATGCCTGTTGAAGTTGCTAATAAACAACATGATGACAAACCTGAGGGCGTACATGAGTTAGGTAATAGTTTCTCCAGTCTAAATCTGACTTTTGTAATCTTAACGTGCTTGCATTGTGTGTTAGAATCTGGAAGTGTGCACATTTTTTGTTGAGATATATAGTCCCACATTGGTTTGGATGAACAACTAACGTGGAGTTTATAAGGCCTTGGGCACTCCGACCCTTTGAGCTAGTTTTTGGGGTGGTATATCCCAAGGTTCTTTACATGGTATCAGAACCTCGCCGTCCCCCACTTTCTCTCGTGGAATTTCTTAGCACAGGTAGGCTGGGCCTGTTGCATTATCCACTCTTCAAGGCCAATGGGCTCTTATGTGAGAGGGCGTGTTGAGATATATAGTCCCACATTGGTTTGGATGAACAACTAATGTGGCCTTTATAAGATCTTGGGCACTCCCACACCCTTTGAGCTAGCTTTTGGGGTGGTGTATCCCAAGGTTCTTTACATTTTTGCATGTAGAAAGTTAATATTTGTATTTACCAAGTATACATTCTGTTCAGAGGAGGAAGTTCTTCCTGGCAGGCCCCTTCCACCTGAGTGTAATGCTGAACTTCACTCAGATTATGATGGTACTGCAGTAAGGTGGGGTCTTACTCACCACAAAGATAGTGCGGCCGATTGCTGTCAGGCTTGCTTGGACCAGGCTAAACGTGCCAAAGAAGGTGAAAAAAAATGCAATATCTGGGTTTATTGCCCATCAGAGTATGGGTGTCATTCGCCAGATATCTATCAGCACAAACATAAGGAATGCTGGCTTAAATATGTAAGTTTTACCCTGTGAATGTGATTCACTAGTTTGCCTCTTCTCTATGTATTCGCCGAATAAGTAATAGAAGAGGGATATTCTTACTAACAAAATTTTCTACTACTAACTTATTACCTATCTGATCACCATTGAATCAAAGAGAGAGAATGTTAAAAAAAATTTGAAAAAAGAGAAAATGTTGATCCAATGGTGATTAGATAAGTAGTAAGTTAATAGTAGAAAATTTTGGTAGTAAGAATATCCCTCCTCTAAGTAATAACATTTGATACTTTTATTACCTATATGAGATCTTTCAGAATACTCTTGAACTTTCAAAATAATGTCTTGTCTAATAATTTCATTCTCAATCGTGTATTTTTCCTTTTCCCTCATGGCTAATATTCTCTTCTTGGTATTCTGAATCTAGGCTGAGAATCCCAAACTAAATTTCAAGGATAGATATCCTGAATGGTATAGAAATTCACAGCCATCTGCGCCAGTGATTGTTCCATGGGTCTCTGGAGTTGTTCACGCATGAGATAAATAACCAACACCGAAGGTAACATGATCAACCAGAGTCCAGAGCTACCTTGTTGATTGATTACAGGCACGCAAAGCTAGCTTTGGCAAAGCCTTTCTCATGCTTTGTGATTATACTATTGTTCTTCAACATGTTTTTGCCTTTTTCGTTAAATGAAATGAAATGGGGTACAAAGTTTTTGCCCAGTGGTCACTTACTCATTTAGGACTTGGTTCTGGTCAAAGTGCGGTTTTTGACAGATTCACTATAGCAGATTTATGAAAAAAATAAGGAAGAACAAGGACACCATATCATTATATAAATCATTAAAAAGGCCCTCACCCAACACCTTAAGATGGAATTTAAAAGCAACAAAAGGTAAACCAAAAATCGTGTTGTTCAATATCTACGCTTTTAGTCCAAAGGACTCTTGCATAAGGAGGTGTGTTAGAGAATAATATAAATAATTAAAAAGCTCTCGGTCAACATCTTAATATTTTTCCTCGTACACCGGTCTAACACTGACGCGAAATGACTTAGGTTTGTTTGTTTGAAATTCTTGAATGGTGCAATCGGACGTTTGACCACAGAACAAATATCTTGATTACTTTAAAAGTGCATTGGGAAGTGTTATTTCCCGTGTGTGTTCACCAAAATATGAACTAAAGATGCACTAACTGATGAGGAAGAAGTTTTGTTTTGAGCTGTCTGATATCATAATTCATTGTATCTATGGGATTGTTAATGTTGATGATGTTGATGATGATGATGATCAATCATCTATGTCCTCCCTGCCTTCCTTTTATCCTTTATGATCATACATTCATTTACACATGTATGTATGCATGCATGTGTATGAATATGTTTTTATATAATCCAATTAATTTTTTCGATCAGATCCTGAAGGGTTTCCACTACAATAATATGAAGCAGAATAGATAACCAATATTGGCATTGATTGCAAGTCTCGTGCAAGATAATATACTCAAGAATGAAAAATAATTGTACCACTGCTGCTCTGAACATAAATCTCCTCGCATCAAGCTCTAGTCCTTTGGCCAAAGTTGGTAGCTAAGAGTTTAGAATTAGATCCGTGGATTTTGGGTAATCCTCCTCCTGAAGTGGTTTTTATACTTTTCACTGTTGTTGAGATGCTAACCTGTGTTTAGGGACGCATATGCGTCGAACCGAATTGAACTTGAATTTTTTTAAAAATCGAACCGAAATAGTTTAAATGGTTCGGTTCGAAAATGGTTTGGTTCGGAAATGATCGGGTCGATCCTATTTTGAAAAGAATTTTTATTTAGAAATTTACAAAATAAAGTTATAAAAATCAATTTGGTTCGGTTCGGTTCAAAATGGTTTTATGATCATGAACTGGTTCTTTAAAAATCGGTTTGGTTCATGAACTGGTTCTTTAAAAATAATCGGTTCGGTTCATGAACTGATTTTTAAAAATCGATTATTTTAAGGGTATGTCAGTTCGGTTCGGTTCATGGTTCAGTTCAATTTTTTGATTATCTTGCACATCCCTACCTGTGTTGCCTTTTTATTTCTTTAAATACAAATTATGATAAATTCATTGTACCCAAAAACTATTAACTCACGTGGGAATGAGTTTTGAAATGATAAACTTTCACATGTAAAATTTTTGTATCTATTCTCTTTCTCATAATAAACACAATTTTTTTAAATAAGATCCCACCTATTTAATCTCTATAAAAAAATAGATTACATAAGAATTTCAAATGACAAATGCTAGTTTCAACTTACCTTTGTTTTACGTGAAAGATTTTTCCGATCAATGAAGATAAGTTATCTCCGGTAAACTCAAAAGATGTCGTTTTAGGTAAAAATTAAGATGTTTTTATAATTCTAATATATTGTAAGGTTATATTAGTCTTTATCATTATAATTTTTTAATTTTATAATCCAAAATAGCGCCGTTTTGGCCTCTCTAAAAATAATTTTATCTCCGTTAGAAATGTTTTTCCCTTTTACAAAACATTTAGGTTTCTTATTCTTTCTTTCTAAATTCCATTTCACCAAACCTAACCAAATCACCCAAAAATAACCAACATGCAACATTCAGAAACTGGAGTTCAAATTGATTGGTACAAGGTTTTTTCAAATTAAATCCATCAAAACAAAAAAATTAAAGGAAAATAGATTTGCAATTACACACGTGCAAATTGAATTGGATTGTAGACTAAACAACTGAATGACTTATTTAATTATTAATAATATTTTCTTTATTCTTATTTATTACGAGATAGGATATTTATTTATTTTTGGTACAACGAGATAGGATATTCTTATTGGGATATGACATTGTAATAATCAATTAGGATTATTATCAATCAATTTCACCGTTAGATCGATTATGTTGATCCAACGGTTATATTTATTTTTATCTTTATATAATTATAATTCTCCATATTTAATATAAAACATTAAATATAAGAAATCATAACAATACAAAAATTATATAATCTTAGGAATATATTAAATTTTTTTTTCTCTCTTGAATAATTTTTCATAAAGTGTTAGCTGAAAAGTGAAATACAAGTGATTTGACTGATGGTAAATTGATAATTCCCTTGAATTTTACCTTTGTCCCTAATTAATGGAAAAAACCAAGGGTAGGGCTAGCCGGCTAGAAAACCCAATAGGTGAGAAAATCAGTTGAGCATAGAAATTATTAACCGTTCCAATCCAAGAAATGAAGCACGACAACACATTCATCATCATTCATATTTGATCCAACATAAATCCGATCTTTCTTGGATCGAGTACATACCAAGATCTCGTTGAGCGACATGGATTCGGGTTCGGGTTCGGGAGAAGGCAAGGTCCATTGGAGTGTGTATGACGGAGTGAAGATAATCGCGGCGACGCCGGAGGCGCTGATGGCGGAGATCGACTCCGCAATCTCGAATCTTGAATACGCACGCGCCACCGCTGCGGCGGAATCCGATCGCGGATACGATGAGCGCATGGCGGACGAAGCTTACAAGGCAGGTTGTGCCGCCTTAGCAGCTGGGAAGCTCGACGAGGCTCTCCGTTCTCTGAACGTTTCTCTCTCTAAATGCCCTCCTGATAAGACCTCTGCTGTTGCCAAGCTTAACTCTTTGATCTCTCTCACTTCTCAACACCTTCAAACACCCCCAAACTGAATTCAATTTCATTGTTACCATTCAAGTTCTTCTCCTATGTGTAACAATGCTTGTTTGTGTAATTCTCCATATGAATTATGATATGGTCCACTAGTTATATTTAAATTAAAATTAAAATTGTTCATAGTTTTATTGGGCAGCTGTAAGCTTGCTTGCCGTGGTGTGTCAGGTCGCGGGTTCGTCGCGGGTTTGAATCAGCCTCTTTGCAAAAAGCAGGGAAAGACTGTCTAGAGTATTTCCTTCCCCAGACATTCACGAAGTGGGTATTTGAACTGGTCGGCTTTTTTTTTATTGAATTTCATGACATAACGTTGATGAGTTATTCAACTAATCCAATTTAAGTCTAACAAGTGCAGGAAATATTTAAGTGAGTTATAAAGAAGTTCCGTGCTTTGAGCTGTGTTCCATGTGTTGGAATCTTTTTATGTAATACAGAATCTACTTTTTATGTCAGGCGAGTCAATTTCAACTTTTCTAGACGATGGGATAAATGCCACTTAGCTCAAAATGTACCGATGCTCTTGTCCCTTTCTGGATTATTTTTCACGAAATAACTTCAATTGGAGGATAGCCATTAAACAATAACCAATCACACAACAAATTTATCAGATTGCAGTATCTGTTGGGTGGCACGTCCTGTTAACCATGACTTTAGCTTGAAGTGTAACTTTGAATAAGGCAGAGAATTAAACAAATTGATGAAGGTTACCAGGGTCATTCAAGGTGTTCGATATTTATAGCAGTCAAACAAGTCATTTGAATCACAAATTGAATTTTTCTTGCCGTTCATTAAAGTGTCATTAGGCCATTTTAACTTGCCTTTACCTTAAAGGACGGAAAGCTTAGTGGGGTTTCAGTTGGC
>JAVKPL010005798.1:0-24576 GCA_032173675.1 Gastrolobium villosum | reverse complement strand
AGATTTGAAGCTAATAAGGTTTATGTAAAAAAGAAGAAGAGACAAAGCAATGACCTAGGATTTAAACTTTAAGGTTTTAATTGTAGGAGTTTGTTGGGTTGGGTATATGAGTATATCTTTATTTTTTCCTTTCAATCTTCCTTTTTTTTTTTACTTGACTTAAATCATTCACCATGTTAATTATTTTTTTCTCTCTCATCTTTGTCTCTGCAAGTGCAGACACTTGCAGCCACCTAGATCCGCCGTTGAAGTGAGTGACCCGGTCGGATCATGCATTTAAAAAAAATAAAATCAAAATCAAAATTATTTCATCTTGTCAGAAAAAAATGTAGAACTTATTTTAAAACCTTTTTCTAATTTTATTTGCTAGTATATTCTTTTACAATGACATTAAATCCCTACTTCCAATACTGAAGCAATTTTCAGAAATAAATTAAGAGAATGTGACATGTCATTTAGATGTAGATGAATTTGAAAAATATGAGAGTTCAATATCATTGAGAGGTATGTTTAGATTCTGAGTTGCAATTTATATTGAGATAGTAATAACTTATATTTTCATTTATTTGAGCTTCATGTTTTTGAGTTTATTTAGTGAATTTGATTAATTCATTTTAGATATGTAAAATATAATTAAATTTATATATTCATATTTATATATTTTTATATATTTATATATATTCGAGTCAATAGGTCCGACTAGTGACCAAGTACCCTCCCCATGGTGGGTTTAATAACATGTATACCTCTTCATTTAACAAGTAAATTCGATTGATTTTGGTATATTTAATAATAACTATATGACAATTAATTGAAAGTAATTTATGGCAAAGATGTATTTTTCATATAATTCTAAATTTAAGTAATTTAATCAAAATTAATTTAATGCAGCTAATATAATTATCAAATATGAATGACCAAGTAATTTAGTATGATTTAATATAAAAAATAATAATAATTGTAATTCTTTTATATATCAATCAACCTAAATTTAGATACTGAAAATATGAATTTAAAAAAATTGAACTGCATCATTTAATCTAAATCATTTTATTAAAAAAGGTAATGTTATAATATAATTCAAATATTTTTATTTATAAAAGAATTCACAATGGATTTTCAAAATCATGTTATGCTAAGTATTTCATAATTAATGAATGAATGTTTCAATATAAATTTTTTGACATTAAAAGTATGAATCTTATAGTATAACATGATTTTTTATTTCATGTCTTACCCTTAAAGTTCGGTTTTTAAAATTATATTTGACAATTATATAAAAAATAATCATATTTGACATTAAATCAATTTACGTTTATAGTCGTCTTTATTATCACATTCAATAAAACTCAATCACATTAATTAAAGGATATGTTACACTTATTACTTATTTTTTATATTACTCCTTACTACCAAATCTTAATCGTTAATTTCTGTCAATCTAATGATTATAATTTATGGGATCATATTTATTAATTAATTATTAATTTACAATAAATTATAACCATTAGATTGACGGAAATCAACGATTAAAATTTGGTAATAAGAGGTAGTAAGAAAAATAGTTGTAAGTATAATCTTTCCCTTAATTAAATTACTTATAAAATGAAGAGACGCGCTTCGTAGAATAGCATTAATTTATTTTCAATTTTATTTCTATTTGTGTTACGGACAAATTATATTTAAATTTTTTTTTTAAATTAGGTGAAGTAATCAAATCGAGAAAATTATTAATGCATCAAATCTAATTTTAATGAAATGAGAAGATATCTTGCGATATTGCAACATTCGAATTTCAGTATCATTATTATATAAAAAAATTAAACTTGTACTAAAGAAAAATTAAAAAAATAAACTACTAGACCCTACCCCTAGTCTATCTGAAACATGATAGATGATAACGTGTTTTTCAAATGCTTTCGCATCACATGGTAGCGAAGAAGACACTTGGTAATTAGCATGTTTCTGCTTCATCATAACTCTATTTATGTCTTTATTTATTATTAAAAGACAAATCACCATAAGGGATATTAATTTAAAGAGATTGACCACAATGGTCATTACTTTAAAATAATTTTAAATTATTAAATTTTATAGATAATAAAATTTAAGGTAGATGTACTAAATAAAAAATAAAAAAAAAAGGTAGAACCAACTTACACAAGACGAATAGGGTTTACACGTAATTTCAGTCATTAATTTTCTTGTATTTAACCACTACAATTTATTAAAAATTAATAATAGATTAATTGATGTAACTAAAAAACTAATAAAACACCTGTAATACTGCTTACTAAAAAAAAATACCTATAATACTCTCTTACTCTTACTGATTTGACGACAAAAACTCATACAAGCATGCCGACCCACCATTAATAATCAATTGCAACTTTGTTTCAGAGTTAAGAGGGAAAGAGAAGAAAGATAAGCATTCGGTAATTAGGGGTGTTAACGGGCCGAGTCGAGCTGAGCTTTGATCTTAACGGGTCAAGCCTATATTTAAACGTGTCTGACTGGCCTTAGCCTGTTACCTGTTACCTGTCACGAATATATTATTAGCCTGTGACCTGGTTTATTTACAAAAAATAAAAGTCTGTGTGAAGCCTGTCTTAGTCTGTTAGCTTGTTAAAAAATAAAAATAAGATAACAGAATTCCACAAAAAATCAATTTTCAGATAGAAACCTTAGCTTCCAATTTGCAGCAATAATTTACAAAGTCTACAATAAAAAAAATAAAGTGAGAGAAGGAAGATAACAGGTTATATTATCTTTAGCCTATTATAAAAAAGTGCAAAAAAAAAAAATATTGACACAAACAAGCAGTGCACAGTGGAACGAATGAGTTTTTGTGGGTTTGTTTGTGTGAAGGATGATGAAAGATAATATAGAAGAGCACTAGTAATTCCATACATATACATAAATTCAATATATATCCAAATAACATAATATAGAACAAAATCATTCAAAAAATATGTTAAACCAATAAAATAGGATGAAATAAATTGATGAGAGAGAGTTATTACAAGTAGTATAAAAAATATAAATAAATATTTATATATTAGGCTAGCCTGGGAGGCTCTAAGACCGAGTTTTTGAATTAGAATCTGAGGCCTTTTTATTAAACGAGCTTTTATACAAACCAAAACCTGGTTCCAACACGAGCTTTTATTAAACGAGTTCAGGCCTTTATGAGCCGAGCCAAAGGCCCCTGGCTCATTTACCACCCCTAGCTGTAATCGAAGATAATGTCGGATCCAAGGCTCGAACTCAAAAGTTCTGGTTAAGGGACTCAGGCTTGTTACCACATGTGCCAAATGAGTTTAGTTGTGTTTTTCTCTTTTAAATAACATAAAATTATATTATTTGTAAGCGAAATAGTTACACAATAGAAATTATAGTGAAGAAAAGTGGTAGGTTTTTTTAATTTAAAAGGACAAATATTTTTTCCTATTTTCTATATCAAAATCATTTTATTGGGATTTTTTTTAAATGTTTTGAGTTATAAAATGAAGTAATTATATCAAAATTATTTATGTCTTCATATGATTTCCTCTCTACTGGTATTTACCACTCCAAATCCACATCTAAATTTGATGTCCTAAAATGATGGAAGCATTTTGGACTATTATCTCTTAAATTCAACTAGTGGCATTCATAAAAATAAAAATAAAAATAAAAAACATACACACACACGCGAGTTCTATCTATGGTCCAAAGTCAGAAAACCAAAGTTCATGTGGGTCTGGGTCCGTGTTCTACTTTTCTTTTTATGGACATGGTGGTGGGCACCATGATTTTCCATCATTCCTACGCTTTTTGTGATGGGTAATAGTTTTCTCATGTAGGTAGAAGATAAGTTATCTTCTACACATTCATTGGTATATATGTGGTCTATTTTTAAGAAAAGAGAGAAAAAAAATAAAATGAAATCCATCGTGAATTTGTGTATGTAAGAAATTGATTATATTTTATATAACATAAGAATAATAAATTGCTCTTGTATTTAGCCACTATCTTTCCTTTTTTTTCTTTGTTATTTCGGCCTTTGGTTTTCTAAGGACGGGATCACGGATGGCATCAAAATGTAACTGTTAATGTTGTCGTTTCTCACTGTTGGAAATCATGAAAGCAGCTTTCAAAAAGCAAACATGTTTGGATTATCTTCTAGTGCGTTATACGTGCAGTCTTCTGAATTATCACTATTCCCGCGTGGGTCATTACTCATTATGATGACTCAAGTTGGATTTCTTTGGATTATCTTTCGTTTGCATGCAGATCTCTGAATCTGTGTGATGTCATGAAAAGGATTTCCGATTAACTACTTGGTGTCGGGTGCAAACCATCATTATCCGTATCACGATAACTAAAGAAGTAAAAAAGTTTATAAATATCTTTAATTTTAAAATTTTATAATTATATTTGTTTAAAACAGATTTTATTTTATTAATATATTCTCTCTAATTTCACTTCATAAAATATCAACATAAAAAAATGAAACTAAAAAAAATTAACTTCTTCTCATATACTAAAATGATTACAAATTTGCTTACCAAAAAAAAAATGATTACAAATTTGAAACTAATAATTTTTTAAAAATCGAAGAGAATAAATAATTTGTTACTATGGAATTTAAAACTTTTAATAATATTTTAGGATCAATAATATTAACATTATTTTTAATTTATTAGAGACCGAAACCAAAATAAGTGGAAATACATAAACTAATTGTTGAGATATATAGTCCCACATTAGTTGTATGGGCACTCTCACCCTTTGAGCTAGTTTTTGGGATGGTGTATCCCAAGGTTCTTTAACATGGTATCAAAGTCTTCGAAATCTCACCGCCTCCCACTTTCTTTGTAGTGGAATTTCCACATGTAGGTGGGCTTGTATGTTATCCACCCTTCAAGCCCAGTGAGCTCTCGTGTGAGGGGGCGTGTTGAGATATGTAGTCCCACATTGGTTGTTTGGGCAACTAATGTGAAGTTTATAAGGCCTTGGACACTCCCACCCTTAGAGCTAGCTTTTGGGGTGGTGTATCCCAAGGTTCTTTGAAATGGTATCAGAGCGTTTGAGATCTCACCGCCTCCACTTTCTTTGCAGTGGAATTTCCACATGTATGTGGGTTTGTATGTTGTCCACCCTTCAAGCCCAGTGGGCTCTCGTGTGAGCGGGTGTGTTGAGATATATAGTTTCACATTGGTTGTATGGGCAACTAATGTGGAGTTTATAATGCCTTGGGCACTCCCACCCTTGGAGCTAGCTTTTGGGGTGGTGTATCCGAGGTTCTTTTAAATGGTATCAGAGCGTTTGAAATCTCACCGCCTCCCACTTTCTTTGTAGTGGAATTTCCACATGTAAGTGGGCTTGTATGTTGTCCACCCTTGGGCTCTCGTGTGAGGGGCGTGTTGAGATATGTAGTCCCACTTTATAAGACCTTGGGTACTCCCACCCTTTGAGCTAGCTTTTGGGGTGATGTATCCCAAGGTTCTTTGACATGGTATCAAAGCGTTCGAAATCTCATCGCCTCCCACTTTCTTTGTAGTGGAATTTCCACATGTAGGTGGGCTTGTATGTTGTCCACCCTTCAAGCCCAGTGGGCTCTCGTGTGAGGGTGCGTGTTGAGATATATAGTCTCACTTTGGTTGTATGGGTAACTAATGTGGCCTTTATAAGGCTTTGGGCACTCTCACCCTTTGAGCTAGCTTTTGGGGTAGTGTATCCCAAAATTCTTTGACACTAGTACTTAAAAATAATAATTATAAAGACCTACAGTCAGATTAGCAGAAAATATAATAAGCAAAGTCTTATTTAAACTAATAAAAACGAAAATTTTCTGCTCATAGTAGGCTCTAAAATTTCTCTTTTAAATTTTATGGCATGAACTCTACAATTAGTAGTAAACCTCGAAAACATGACACAAAGGTTGAAATTTGTGGTTAAAAAAAATTTAACCATTGCTTTACATACACTAGAAAAAAAAAATTAACTACCCATTCTTATTTTTTTTGAAGAATCTATGTTATATATGTGTTTTTATGGTTACATAAATTGACTTTACATTAATATTTTGGGTTTTTTTTTTTACCCTTTTGTCCCTCATTAATTAATTAATAATAATTTTGCCCCTTACCCAAAATTATCCACCAACTTACCCCTCTTTAATCGATTAACTTGAATATTTAATTAATTGAATGGTCAAAACAGACAAAGATTAAATCTTCCTCTTTAATCGATTAAGTTGAATATTTAATTGATTAAAACTTATATTTAATCGATTAAATATCCCAAATGAACGTGAAAGCATTGATTGAATGAGACAAACAAGGAAAACTCGCTACTTTCAAAGGGGATGATTGAAATCTGTTTTACTTGCTGTGAAGAAATACGAAATGGAAGTGTTTCACCCTGGCCTGAACTAAGTTTGAATATGCTAATAAAGGTAGTGAGTACATGCATGGTGGTCATGCTCAACCATTATATTGTGATTTAGAGACTTCAAAGGGTACTATTGAGATATATACTAATTAGAATGCTAACCGTGATGGAAGTATTAGATGTGCTCCAAAAGAAATGGGGGTTGTGGTGACTATGTATTGGAGCTGAAGTTCATACTTCCAAATGGATGGATTTTTAAGTTGGAAGGCAAAACTCCTGACATGCTGAAGAATTTTTGCAAACTTGAGCACAAAACTCTTCAAAAGAAGCAATATTAAGCAGAAAATCTATGATAAGAGATGCTTTTAGAGATGGCACGAATGATAATAACATATATTGTCCAGTGTCAAGTGACTTGTCAGAAGAAGGGCTATTTATCTTCCAACAACATTGGATTAAAGGTGAAGCAATCATAGTTCGGGATGTTCTTAAACTAGGGATGTTCTTAAACTTGGCGAGCATTATGTGAAAATTTGGATTCAGGGAACAACTCAATGCGTTAATGAACCAAGATTGGTTCTCGCTACGCAATGAAGCAGCGAATTTTCATTGTTTGTCTCATTCAATCAATGCTTTCACCATTGGTGGATAGTTTTGGGTAAGGAGAAAATGATTATTAATTAATTAATGAAGGGAAAAAGAGTAAAAAGCCAAGATTTTTAACCATTTATAAACAAATATTTAATAATAATACAAAAGAACCTTAATTTAAAATTAAGGTGCTTTTGACAATAAACAATTTAAAAAAACATAGAAGAGAGGTAACCAATTAAAAGAAAAAAAGCATAAGGAAATAAGTGGTTAAAAAGTTTTTTAACTCCTTCATTACAACAATTAAAAAAAATGAAAAAACTATGTATAAAAAAATATATGAAAAATCTTAGATGTGAAAAACAATATCAAACTCAACAAGTTAATGTGGGTACGTATATGAACATTGCAAATAAAGAGTATTTTGTTCAATATCCACGGAAATTTGTTGCCAAAGGAAAAAAATTTAATGCCTCATAACAAAATGAAAATTCAGATGAACATTGATATATTTTTTTTGACACTTTTTTTTATATAATTAAATTAGGATTAGATAATGTAAAGTTGATAAATTTTTTTGAAATGTTAATCAATTTGTTAATGGGTGCTCTATTTCTATTGTTTTATTTTAAACATATTTTAAAATTTTAATTTTTAATTTATTAAAAATAAATAGATAAAACTAAAATGAAAAATAAAAATATTATTAAGACAATAATAATTTTTCCATGAGTCATTATAAACATATATATGAAGAAGATATTCTAATTCAACAACCGAAAAATATAAAACACACATCTCAATGACAAACACACACATATATATATATATATATATATGTATGTATAGCGTTTTTAAATTTGCAATAGTGTACCCCATTAATTTGTTCAATTCCATATTGCTCCTAATATTTGTGTTTTTCCTCTCTCTTTTTAATTGTAAAGAAAAAAGGTTAAAAAAAATCCCTTGTTGTTTACATTTTTATTGCTTATCCTCTTATGTTTTTTTTAACCATTTACTTCCCTTGTGTTTTTTTATTGTTCATTGCGCAAAATGGATAAATTAACCCAATATTTAACTGCGTTAACAATAGACTTATATGGAAAGAATCACAGGAAATATAATTGATATAATAAAAAAATATAAGAGGCTAAATAATCATAGAAAAAAATTCAGAAACAAATTTGAATTTTTTTTCCAATTTTTTAAAATAAAATAGTGCTCACCAAGAGGCTCCGTTGTAATATATATTTTTTAATATTATATTGTTAAAATCATTATAATTGATCTAATGCCTAAGATTTAAATAATTTATATAGATCACATATTCAAATCTTAATGCCACTATTATATAAAAAAATTATTATATTATTAATTGTTTATTATTAAGTAATATTTATTTAACTCAAAAAGTTTAAAAAAATATACCAAAAATTATAGTCTCGACAGTTATCACGCGTAATAGAATTTCCGTATGACTCCACAATTTCCCGTTTAATTTATGAGACGTTTGCAAGGAAAACTACCTGTTATAAAGGATTAACCTCCTACCTTCCTAAGATAATTTTAAATGCTTAACACAAATTAATTCAATTAAATAATATGACGTGAATATAACACAGGAATAAAATCTGTGCCATTAAATTATATTTACTCTCAGAATATATAAGAATTTCTCTTTAAAAAGGTGAATTTTGAAGTGGCAGTAAGCGTACAAAATGTTCGAGCCTTTAAAGCCACATTTTTTTTTATTTTTAATCTTCAGTTAAAAGACCCGCTAAATAAAAAAATTGTGTTGAGATATATAGTCTCACATTGGTTGTATGTGCAACAAATGTGGAGTTTATAAGGCCTTGGGCACTCCACCCTTTAAGCTAGCTTTTGGGTGGTATATCCCAAGGTTCTTTGACACGGTATCAGAGCGTTCGAAATCTCACCGCCTCCCACTTTCTTTGTAGTGGAATTTCCACATGTAGGTGGGCTTGTATGTTGTACACCCTTCAAGCCCAGTGGACTATCGTGTGAGGGGGACGTGTTGAAATATATAGTCTCACATTGGTTGTATAGACAACCAATGTGGAGTTTATAAGGCCTTTGGCACTCCCACCCTTTGAGCTAGTTTTTGGGTGTTATATCCCAAAGTTCTTGACATAGTTTAATCATGCTGTGCGTAAAAATGATGAACCATTTATAAAAATCGAGCACAAGAATCAAGACTAACGCATCTAAATATCAGATATCTAACAAAAAAAAATTGCATAGGACGCCATCAAACTGTTTTCATTATGTCTTTAAAGCAAACATTACACGTTATAAAATCCATAATCCCACAATCACATGGTAGATAGAACACCAGAAAACACTAGAAAAATACCACAATCACATAAAACTCAAAACATCTATGCCTAACTCAGAGTAAGGCAGGTAAGACTTGATAATTGAGTTTCCAGCCGCTCAGAAACCATGAATCTTGATATGCTCCTTCTTCACTATACCAGCCTGTCCACGCTCACAAGTGAAAACCAATGAGATAATTAGATAGAGATTCATAGTCCAATAATTTATTGGGAAATTCTTCAAGAAAAAATTTCAGATAATTTTTCTTCCCCCATATCCCTGGAGGTAAGAATCAAGGTTTTCTTATCATCATGTGGCAACATATGATCAGCTTTCTACAATGTTACATAGACCATCAATAACAAGATTGCTAAAGGTTTCGGGAAGATGCAACTATGATTTGACAAAAAAAAAATTACATCAGTTCCAACAATGATTCGCTCAAAATTAAGCTATATATAAATTCTCTTAAGATGTAGCAGAGTAGCTAGTCGTAAATCTGAAAGCACTATAAATAATTCCAAAACATTGGATATAGGCAAGCTACTGCCCAATCAAAGCACATTTATTTGCTATGAGAAAAAGACACATTCTAATTTTTAACTCCAAAATTGATTGTCAATAAACTGACCAGCTAAGATTGCAACATCCAAATTACTTCCGAAGCAGTTTTTAAAAGGATATCTAGCCACTACCCAATCAAATAATTCACATTCTAAACCCTAAACTCTAAATTCACTATAACTAATTCTAAAACATTGGATAGAGGCAAGCTGCTGCCTAATCAAAGCACATTTTTTAGCTGTGAGAAAAAGGCACATTCTAATTTTTAACTGCAAAATTGATTGTCAAAAGACTGACTAGCTAAGATTGTGATGGGCTTGAAAGTGGTGAGTGGGTTATTAGTTTGTTAGTAAAGTCTTCTAGAATATTTTTAAAAGAGTAAATACAATTTTTGGTCCTCAACAAATTTTATGATGACCGCTTTAGTTACTAAAAAATAAAAAGACTCATCGTGGTCCCTAAGAAATTCAAAGTGGACCCATTTTAGTCCTTTTGAGGGACTAATGTGGATCTTTTTTGAATTTGTAAGGGACCACGATTTCAACTAAATGGATCCATTTTGAATTTCTTAGGGACCACGAATAGCCTTTTTATTTACTAGGGACTAAAGCGGGCATCGTGAAATTTGCTGAGGACCAAAAAGAGTATTTACTTTTCTTAAAAAGTAGGATAAAAGGAGGGGAGTGTGTGTAGTGAGGGAGACATGAATTCAGTATTGGTTTAGTGGGGAATTTGGGAATCTCTTGGAATCTCTTGAAGCCTACGATGAGTTGAGGTCTCGACTTGGACCCTTTGCTGAATGGGGCGAAAATAGGGTAGGTAATTTGGATGTATATCACAATAGCCAGCACTAAAATGTAATTGGGCCTGTTGGTCTTATTGGTAACAGGGGTAATATGAGAAGAACTAAAATGCAAACAGGGGTTGGAGGAAGTGGGCCACATCATACAGCCCAAACTATTCTAAGTGAGGGCATGACCATACAAGGCATCCCAGTATTTTCAGTAACACATAGGGCCGTCAATAACGACTAGATGGAGTAACAAGGAACATTATCTAATCGAAACCCTAATGTGGAAAACGTGGGACGAGAAAATTGGAGAAGAAACTAGTGTTTCGGATGTGATATGTTTTCCTCACCGAACTTGGTATGTTCGACATTAAGCGAGAGATTGGGATCGAGCAAAGTAAATGTGGTGGAGAATTTGGAGTTTCTTAATGAAGACAGAATGAGGGCGCAAGAAGAGCAAGGATTACATGGCTAGAATTTCATACCATTGTACTCTGTTTTTTGGCTAGAAACTCCACGAAAAACAAAGCATGGGGACAGTGGAGTTATACTCTGTTTCATGGCCAAAAATCCAATAGAAAACATAGCAGGGAAAAAAGGCACGACAAATTGTAGGGTTGCAGTAGGACCCAATGACAATTCTTTGACTTCAGGCATAACTGAGTCTATACGCTTGTTTGGGGATCAAGCAAAGTAAATGTGGTGGAGAATTTGGTGTTTCTTAATGAAGACAGGAGAAGGGTCCAAGAAGATGAAGGATTACATGGCTGGAATTTTATACCAGTGTACTCTTTTTTGGCTAGAAACTCCACGAAAAACAGAGTATGGGGACAACGGAGTTTTACTCTGTTTCCTGGCCAAAAATCCCACATAAAATATAGCATTAGAGGGAAAAAAAGGCACGATATTTTGTAAGGTTTCAATAGGACCCAATAATAATTCTTTGACTTCAAGCGTAATTGGGTCTATACGCTTCAGACAATGGGACACGGGCGTGGAAGTTCTCTCACACTACTTATTCTCCTCCTCCACCTTGAGGACAAAGTTAGTTTTGAAGGGGAGTATTCATGGGCTTGAAAGTGGTGAGTGGGTTATTAGTTTGTTAGGAAAATCTTCTAGAATGTTCTTCAAAGAGTAGGATAAAAGGAGGAGATTATGTGTAGTGAAGAGGGCATGTGTAATATCCCAGGAAATTAATATTAGTTTATAATATAATAAATTAATAATAGTAATAAATTACAAATTAGTAGTAATAATAATAATAATGTGTGATAAATTGTGATTGTTTGAATTATTAATTGATTGATCATTTGTCCATTAATGTTTGATTGATTGATTAGTAATGTGATTGGATTAGGATGAGTTAGCAATCTTTATTTGATTAGATATGATGAGTCAACAATATTCTGAGTCATAAGAAATTAAGAATAAAAAGAAAATAAGGTATGGAGCCAGATACATCAATGAAGAATAAGGAAATAATTGACGAAACACATATCCGAGACCAAAACTTCAATTATAAATAGAGGCCTAGCCTAACCAAACCAATTCACTCTCAATCCTTAGTATTTCTACTTTCTCCTCTGCTACTCTCTTCTTACCTCAAAATTTTATTTATTTATTTTAATTTGGTCACAATCGCTTCTCTTCCCCAAATTCTAGAAGGTACCAAACATGGAGATCAGGTAATCCTAATCTCTAGGTGCTCTTAGGTTAGTTTTATATGAAATTTAGATTAATATATATCATGATTGAATTATGTGTAATGGATAATTGATATGATGATCAAGGATTATGTGTAATGATGATTAGATTATGTGTAATGGATAATTGATATGATGATTGGATTTGGGTTTTACTCTGATAGATGTTGGATAGTTGAATTATGATATCCTGATGGATTTGGAAATTATACTCTTGCCTCTTGGCAAAGTGATGTGGAAATTATAAAAACTACTTGAGGAAATTTTCCAATTATGAGAATGGTTACAAGATTGAATTGATGGTATGTGATTGAAAATATTTAATATTAGGAAGATAGCTTTGGGATGGTACCTCCCAAAGTAATGAACACAACTTTTGGGCTTTATGCCTTTGATATTTATTTGATGTGACAATGATGTTTCTGTTCTTCCCAAAGTGGTATCTGACAATAGTGTTATTTCCCGGGGTACTAGTAGCAACTTTGGGAAGAGGTGTGTACACTAGGATTTGATATTTTGATGATGACCAATTTTGATTATACGTGGCTGACAACAGGGTTATTTCCCGGGTCACGGGGTAGGCTGGAAACAGGGTTATCTCTCGGGTCTACCATGGTTCTCTTCCCACTAAATACACTAAATGAACTTAAACATGATTAATAATGAAATTTGATATTTGAGTTGATTATGAAGAATATCATTGATATTCTTGTGAATATTTTCTTGTATGTAATATTATGATTAATGTTGTGCTGAATATGTTAGTTGATGATTATCCTTATTATATACACTAAATGGACTAAATAAAGATTAACATAATTAATGACGAGTTGATACTCGATTTGAATTTGAGTTATATTACTTGATTTGATTATTATGAGTTTTATTTTTAATTTTGTATATCGGATTAGGATTACCAGCTTTGCTAAATTTTATGCTTGTTTGACTACAATGATCCTTTCGGGGGGAGCAGACTTTCAGTGAAACAAGTTCTAAAGAATCGGGCTAGCAGTGGGCAGTGAGAATAACGATTCAGAATTTTCTAGCTGGTCTTAAATATTATGTATAAAAATGTACTCTTTGATTTTATTTGAATTCAATAGAGTTAGTGATATGCCTTCAGCATATGGGTAAATTCAAGCCAAAAAGAGGAAGATTATTGGTTGATCTTGAGTAAAAAGGCAACGTTTATTGTTGCTTTGCTGAAATTCCAAATCCAGGATTGTTCAACTAATTTTATGCTGATTTTGTAGGAAAAGCAGACAAGACTGGAGCCAAATGGAGATTTGCGGAAGTAAAGATCCACACTCATAGCGTGGATATCACGCTGATGGCGTGAAGAAATAGAGACTCCCACGCTGATGGCGTGGAACTCACGCTGATGGCGTGAAACCATTCTTACTCCCACGCTGATAGCGTGGAACCCACGCTGGTGGCGTCAAGGATCAGAGTCATCCACGCTCTTAGCGTGAAACTGACGCTAAGAGCGCCAGATTGTGAATCATAGCCTGTGCTTCCTAAAGGGCATTTTTGGAAGTTAAAAAGAAAGATTATAAAAAGGAGGCTCAGCACAGAATTAGGTATTCGAGACCTAAGGAGACCGTCGTGCTTCGGAAGAAGAGCTCCGGAGAGAAATTCTTGATCTTCTTTACTCTTCCATTCTTTCATTCTAAGTGACATTGAATATTGATTTATCAGCCATGACAATGGTTGGCTAGTTTTCTTTATTGTAGTTAGGGTCACGAGCCCTATGTGAACCCTTGTTACAACGGATTGATTTATGATTCTTCATTTATATAATTATCTTTATCAGTACTCTGTGCGTAAATTCTATTTTCTTTATTAGAATTGATCACTCTAATAGTTGATAATAGTCTGAGGGTTAGAACACTATATAGGAATATTGGGGTTTTGATCTTGAAAGGGGATAAGATAACGGTTCGTATGCATGCTAGGAATAGATGTGTATTGAATTGCGGATGCCTAAATTATTGAGTTCATTGCTGAATACCATGAGGAACATTGCAAGGAATTGGGGTTCCAATTGGGTTTAAAGGCTTAACCTCGCAAGGAATTGAGGGTTAACTATTAATATTTTTAGATAATAATATATCTGAGTAATTATATAAATGAATATTGTAAATCAATCTAGAGTAAGAAGCGGGAATCATACGGTGAGTGTATCCTGGCTACAATGCTTTTCTCATATTTCTTTTACAAATCACTTTTCATCTTTATTTTTATCATTCAAAACAAAAAGCCAAAAATAAGGGTGTGTTTGAAAGTGTTTTAGTTTTTTTGTTTTCAAAAACTGTTTTGAATATGAATTTTAAAAATTGATTTTGAGAATGAAAAAACAAAAAAACTTGTTTGAGTGTAGTTAAATTAAAGTTATAAAAAAGTTGTAGTTATTTACAAAAATGCCATTAATGAAGTTTTAGAATTACCAAAATGCTATTAATGAAGTTTTAGAATTACCAAAATGCCACCATAAAGTAATTGTTTTGAGTACTAATTTTACGAAATTGCCATTAATGAATTCTGATATTTACAATTTTGCCACCGCCTAAATGCAAAAAACTGAAAACAGCGCCGGAGAACAGCAGAAGGATGTTTTGGTTTTCTGGTTTTTAAAACTTAAAAAGAGTGATTGTTTTGGGAAGCATTCTTCAGAACACCCATTACCAAACAAGTTTTTTCATTTTTTTGTTTTTAAAAACAAAAAACTGTTTTACAAAATAGTTATCAATCAGACCCTAAGTCTTTACTTTTAGTTCTCATTTTACACAAATCGACAATATTTGTCACAAACTCTTTGAACTCCTCCATTCTTGAAAGGATTATTAATTGATATACGATCACAATCCATGTGGAGACGAATTTTTCTTATCATTATATTACTTGTGCGATCGATATACTTGCTGGAGAGCACCAGTTAGCCTTGCACTTGTCTCTGTACATGTGCGGTGGTAACATTTTTCCAAATTAGTTTTAGGTTAGCTTCCGCAATTGATATAAGATCTTAATAAATAATTAAATGTTATTTTGTTTTTGAAAATTTCTCTATTATAAGAATATTTTATTGTTGTTAAAATTGTTAGAAATTTTGGGGTGTTACAACATGAATTCAGTATTGGTTTTGTGGAAAATTTGGGGATCTCTTGAAGTCTAGGTATGTTAGCTTTGAGGGAGAGTTGAGGTCTATGGTGTTTTACTCTTTATTTCATGGATAGTCATTTTAATGTTATTTCTTTGTTGCGCTTATTGGTCATTGCCTCGGTAATGTCTGGGTACTGTTGATATCAATATATTTGGAGGTTTTGTTTACATTTGGTGTTGGTAAATCTGTTTCAAAGATCCATTATTCAGGGTTCCATCAGATTACAACATCCAAATGACTTCTGAAGTGGTTTTTAAAAGGTTATCCAGCTGCCTACACTACTACTAGGTTATTCCCAAAACTGAATATGGAGCAGTCAAACGTACAATCAAGAAGTTTAATCTCAAAAGAAAGCCATTCCAATAGGTTTAGCCTTTGAAACACTATTAACAAAAACAGTAAAGCAAAAAGTGGACGAACACATGACAATTAAAATGAAGCAATTAATTAGGACAACATACTTATTGCATAACACAAAGATGAGGTTGCAGTTACCTGGACTAGGAAAGTAGAAACATTCTTCCGCTGATCACCTTGAAGTTGAATAACCTACACCGACAAAACAGATGTTATTTGAAGCAACAAGGGATAGATCAATGTTTAGTAGGAGGATGCCAAGACAGACCTGTCCTAGTTCTGGGTCCTGGACAACTGTACCATTGCAACAGAATTCTTTCTTAAGGTCCTTAAGTATCTTGTTATAGTTGAATTCTTTCTTCAATCCCTGGACGGTTGTCAAGCTCTTCCTACCATTTCGTTGTTGTATGCGAATATGCACATACTCCTTTGACCCAGCACTCGAGTCGTCAGCATTTGCCTCAACAAAAGGATCTATAATTTGTTGGCACACAGCAAACACATTATTTACAATACAATCATTAAACATAATTAACACCATCAGGATAACTAAGTGCAACAACAACCAAGCCTTAGCCCACTAGGCGGCGTTGCCTAATTATAGTAACTAAGTATTACACGAAAATATATTCTTTGCCTAATTATAGTAACTAAGTATTACACGAAAATATATTCAATAGTGAGTAAGCATTTCTAGTAACACAACTTTCACAAATGTTAAAATCAAAATGCATCCATGTATGAAAAATACAATGAAAATCATCATAAACCAAGTAACCAACACTCCATAAAAGAATGGCATTTCTAGTCTTGATGAATGGAAAAGTCCATAAATATCATATTTAGTTAGATATATAAACTGAATGTAAAGCTAATCAGACACAAATCACATAGACATAAAAGTTAGAGTAGTTTGACATAGAAGTTATGACAGAAAGTACTCCAATAGGTACCCTACTTAGCAAGTGCAGATACCATACTAGAATTCCAACTGAGAAAAAATATAAACAAAACACATGCTATGTTGTTATCAGATAATAAATTACATTCCCAATGAATCCAACCATACATATAGAAGTGCAATATGTATCCTCTCATGAAAGACCACATATCATGAACAAGACAATTAATCCACAAGACTAAAACACTAGTCAAAAAGTCACAACATACCGAAGGTAGTAGGAATCTGCGCGTCTATTTCCGACATAAAACTTGACTCTCCAAGACAGAACGTCCTGTCAACCAGATTTCTCAATCCTTAATTTACAATGAAAATATATCTGATCAAAATTAAAAAATAAATTAAAAAAAGTGCATCACTCAATTGCAACCTAATACACAAATACTACCTAAAAGATCTTATCAAAACAAAACAAAAAAACCCTAAAAAAATTTAAGATGCTGAGGAAAAATATATGAGGTCTCAAAAGACAGAAAATTCCATATAAATAAAAGATCATAAGCCAAACCCTAAAATTAGCGAATTTTAGAAAAGATTACCAGAGGTTACCTGATCTTAAATTTAGGGTTTTGATACGTCAAAGATTGGGTTAAGATCTGAAACCCTAAATTGGAGAAGACTGAGTTGAGACTTCTATTGTTCTCTCTATCTCTGCGACTATAATGTGACTTGTGAGGTTGTGTTTGAAAGAAAAGAATATTATAAGGAAAATAGAAGGTGCACGTGACATTGCTTATAGAAAACGCAAGGTGCATGTGACATGCAAGGGCAAATGTGTAATCTCGAAAGAGGGTGTGAAACACACGCTCTACCTTTAGTAGATGATGACGCGTGAGTGTGTGAATTCTTCTTGTAGTGATATTGTGTATCAATATAGTACTCAGTTTTTTTAGCTTCTTTTTTTTCCCCTTTACATGTTTTTCTAAAAAAGGTATTGTAATAAATAATAGATAAAAGCAAATCTTTGTTTAAAATATATATTTTAAAAATTTTATTTTTAATTTTCAATTTTATCCTTGTATATGTAGGTTAAAATGATTTAGAAATCCTAACTCAATTCGTCATGTGTAATGAATTAAATATAAGGAGTTAAACTTATTTTGTCCTATATAATTTACACCTCAATTTATATATAACTTATTTATTAAAAATTTTAATGACAAATTAATAATTGAGAATTAAAAAATAAAAAGTCTTAAATTTATTAATTCTACTAATTAACCCCTCTTTAAGTTAAAAAAAACAAATAAATAAAGGGTTTTCATTTTGTCCTGTAACATGACACAATAAAATTTCCTACACACATAATATTTTGTGGGGCCCACACTTTTTAAAACCAAAAAAATAAATAAAAATTATGGCACGCAAAATGAATCTCTATAACATTACACAATCACTTTTCCTATAGCATAACTCTTATAAAACCCATAAAGAAAACACATATATCCCCACCTAGCTATCATTTAATATATATATATATATATATATAAGGGCGGGATATTGTGACAACCAAGTGAGATGACTACCATGTGACTACCAGTCCATCTCACCGTTAGATTAATTTTTTAATCCAACGGTCCTGATTTATACCTTACATAGACCCCCTCTTCTCTCTTTTCCTTTCTCTCTTTTCTGATCATACCCATTACCGCCGCCGCCACTCTCTACCGCCGCCGTCATCTCACCGCCCACTCCACCACCGTCGTCGCGCCGCCCCACTCCACCGCATCGCACCGCGCCGCCCACTCCACCGCCTTGCCGCCGCCAAACCCTCTCTGAGTTAAACGCCCCTTTCTACTGCAGGACAGAAGGTGGTATTTTACCAATTATATACTCTGCGTTTCTGTCCCAATTATCTTTCTCCTCTTTTATAGAAGATGGTATTTTACCAAGGCTACGAATCCAACCAAAGTTATAACTGAATTGTATTCTTAATTTTTTTTTCGATAACCAAAATTATGCTCTCTTTTTATTATTTGGGTCTTGCTTGCAGTGGCAGACTTGGAAACCATATTCAGAGGGGAAGGGGGCACGATAAGTATACGACAGCTGCTGGCGGATTTGTATTGTTGGATTAATTTTCTTTGCTTTTGTTTGGGTCTTGTTTTTTGATAACCACTTTTTTTTGGGTATATTTTGCATATTGTATTAATTTTCATTGCTTATATCTTTGGCAGCTGCTGGCGGATTCGTGGCTCTTTTCTTTGCTTTTGTTACAGCTATATACATTGGAGAATTATTATTACATTTTCGACAATTGTGGCTATTCTGGTAACCACAGGTATGAAGTTGTTTGGCTCTTAATCATAAAAATGCTTTATGTTTCTTTGTTCGTATGCTGTATACAAGTCCCCTCCTAAAAGCTTATTGGCTGCTTTATGGTTCTTTGTTCTATGTTAAGCTTATTGACTAGGTAATACCCCCTAGTTGTGTGCTGAGACTACTACCAGCAATAACAGAGAACAACCACCATTCAAGTTTACCATAATATAAGATTTTCATCAACCATACGAATAGATAGTGGAAAGAAACAAAACAAAGGAAACACATGAAAACCATAACAAGATAACCATAACATATTGGCGGACTAATGCATACATATAACTATATGCCCTTTATTTGGATTAGAACATATACATATCCAGTTTTACAAAGAAATACTTCCAAACAAATCAATTTTAAGTTTAACAAATAAATAAATAAATAAAGCAGTCTTATAAAAGGAGTTCATTTACAGCTCATGTCACCTAAATATCAACCCCCACTTTCACTGAACTAGTCACATAGCAATAATCCTTTAAAAAAAATCCTTCCTTTTTTCTATATTTAGATATTCTTGGTATGTGCTATTTCTATTGAGTAGAGATAGAAATTCAAGTATTAAGAACGTACTCATTTCCTTCTCATTTTTGCAAAATCTGGTTTACCGTGCTTACACTAAACAAATATGATTTCTTGGTTTTAAATTTGTAGGTATATTATGGACGAGCATCCAGACTATAATGACTTAAATGATGAAATTAGTAAAGACATACCTGGTGAATTGGGAGATGACTTATTGAATATGGATGATGATCCAATAGATTACATCAACTTCAGTGATGATGAAATTATAGAAGAGATGCCTACTCATTTAGGAGATGACATATCGAATGATTTAATTGATAACATTTGATATGCGATCAGCATATAGGAAATTACAAGGCAAAAAGAGGAAGAAAATGACTCAATCAATGCAAGAAAGGCAGAGAAAAAGAGTAAAAACATCCAAAGTCTGAATATCAAGGAAGATAAACAAAAGAAGGCAAAAACATATCAAAAGAGACCTAGGTTCCCACGCTCACAGCGCGGGGATGGCGCTCTGAGGGTGGGAGATAAAAATTTGGCAGAAGGTCCTGCGCTGAGAGCGCGAGATCCGCGCCATCAGCGCGGGAGGTGGAGATTTGGCAGGAACTCCCACGCCCTGAGCGCGGGAGTGGCGCTCTGAGCGTGGGAGGCGCGAAAATATGAAGATTCAAATGTTGCAAATTAGGTCAAAGTCTCTTATAAAAAGAGACTCAACCTTTGAAGAGGGATCATCTCTGAATACACATCACAAGACCTAGAGGAGGCGTTCTTCGTGTTCATCACTCCGTTCTTGTACTCTTCTTTATTTTCTTTTCAGTTCATGTTGAAATCAGATCAGCAATCATGATGTTGATTGGCTAGATCTATTTCTGTAGTCAGGGGCATGATCCCTTTGTAAACAATTGTTACAAGGATTGAATCATTCTATGTATTGAATTTAATATATTTCATCTTTTATCTTGAGCGTATTGATATTATTTCTGTTAGATCTGATCAACCTAATAGGGAATGATATTCTGGGGATCAGGATTCACAATAGGGATATTGGAATACTGATCCTGAAAGGAGATAAAGATGACTCTCCATGCATGTTCTAGGGATAGACTTGTATGGATTGCAGTCGTGGGATTTATCTACATAATGCTTATTTTCAGGCGGGATTACTAAGGGATTAGGGTTCCAACTGAAGTAAAGGGTTAGATCGCCAAGGGATTGGGATCTAACTAATTATTTCTAAAAAGATGATAATTTGTCTGAGTTGTTAATTTCGATAGGTATTATGAATCAATCCAAAGTAAAATTGGGAACAATTGGTAAATGTACCCTGGCTACAGTCTTCTTCATCACTTCTTTTATAAAAATATTTCTTCATTTATTTTAAGTCTTTTTCAGAAAAACCTAAAAACAAGTCTTTACATTTTGAGTTACCATAGTATGGAAATACCAATTGATTTATCTAACTTAAGAGGACTGGTTATAGTAGTAATTGTTTATCAATCCCTGTGGAGACGATCTTACTTATCACTTTATTACTTGGAACGATCGGTGCACTTGCCGAGATCGCAACAAGTTTTTGGCGCCGTTGTCGGGGATTGTGTTTACAATATTACAAATAACCGTAGATTCTTGAGATTAGATTCTTATTTTATTATTCTTTTATCTTGTTGTGTTGTTCAGGTGTTACTGATAATTTTCTCTGATTTTTATGCGAGGTAGACTTCCGCCTAAAGACTTTGTAATAGATTCTGAAATTACAAAGACAGAAAAGCAACTAAGGAAGGCTGCTAGACAGATCATTTGGGAAGATTTGAAGCACACACCTTTACAACCAATTCAAGAGATGGCAGAAAATAACAATGTTGGTCATGGGCGAGGAGGAAATGCCAACAATCAACCTCCAAGACTGTTGAATACAATTTTGACTCCAGTATTCAACAGGGCCAATTCAAGCATAGTCAGGCCAAATGTGGAGGCTAATAATTTTGAACTCAAGCCATCATTAATTTCATTGGTGGAAAGGGTTCAATTTTCTGGAGCTGATGATGAAGATCCACATGAGTTTATAGACAGATTCTTGATGGTCTGTGATACCACCAAACACAATGGGGTATCTACAGATGCTATCAGGCTTCGGTTGTTCCCTTTCGCTGTTAAGGGAAAAGCATTAAGGTGGATCGAAAGACAACCAGCAAACAGCATCCTGACATGGGAAGATCTGTCCAGCAAATTCTTTGATCATTTCTTCTCCATGGAGAAATATAATCAGCTGGTGAATGAAATCACAAACTTTCGCCAGTTGGAAGGAGAATCACTATGTGCAACTTGGAACAGATTCCAAGAATTAAACAGGAAATGTGCACATTACGAAGGAGATGATGATAGAAAAGTGGTGATATTTTTCAATGGAATCACCCCCGAAACAAGGATGATAATAAATAGTGCCGCTGGAGGTTCTATTCGGGAAAGCACATCTGAGCAGGCTATTGAGTTGATCAAAAAGCTTGCAAGAAATGAAAATGAAAGTGTGCTAGTTCCCACACAAAGAGCAGTGAAAAAATCCACAGATAATGATGTAATATCATTATCTAAGAAGTTTGACAGCTTGAGTGAAAAATTTGACAAATTTCAAGTGTCAAAAGTTCAAACAACTCCACCGATTTGTGACCATTGTCAAGAAAGTCATGAATCCAATGAGTGCCCAAATCCATCATCCGAAGATTCACTTCAACAATTACAGGTGAATGGGATCTGGTACGATCAGCGTCCTCAACAACAAAATTTCCAGCGAAATCAAAATTTCCCTGGTGGTAACAATAATTTCCAACGGAGGACTCAAGGATCAGGTATGGATTTCAAAACTAGCAATAATTATACTCAATCTTCTCAGACTCAGCAAAAAGAGCCAGCCGAGTGGGAGAAAGCTTTCGCTCAAATGGCTAAGGCTTCCAATGATATGGCTCAGCACACCAATGCTTTCATGGAAGAAACCAGAGCCAACAATAAAAATACAAATGCTTCCATTAAAAACCTGGAGAATCAGATAGGCCAGCTGGCCAAACAATTTTCAGAAAGAATTCCAGGTACCTTCCCAAGTAACACAGTCAACAATCCAAAGGATGACTGTATGGCTGTTACAACAAGAAGTGGTAGGATACTAACAGTTCCAACAAAAACACCTGTGGAGCTGGAAAAAGAGAAAGAGGAGCAAGAAAAGGAAGCAATTGAACCAGAGATTGAGGTAATTGTAAAAGAAAAAGAAAAAGAGCAGGTTGCAGAACAACCAGTGGTGGCAAAAGAAAAGCATGAGTTAAGCCACGAGTATGTTATGTCTAAGGCACCCTATCCAGAAAGATTCAAGAAGGGAGCCTACAACAAACATTATGATAGATTCTTGGACATTTTCAAGAAACTACATATCAATATTCCTTTTGCAGAAGCCCTAGCCAATATGCCAGGGTATGCAAAATTCATGAAGGATCTTTTATCTAGGAAACAAAAATTGCAGGAATGTCAAACTGTAACACTCACTGAAGAGTGTAGTGCTTTTATCCAGCAGAAAATTCCAGATAAACTGAGTGATCCAGGAAGTTTTAATATTCCTATTGCTATTGGTGATATTGGCATTGGGAAAGCTTTATGTGATCTCGGGGCTAGCATTAATCTAATGCCCTTATCAGTCTACAAATCATTGGGGATTGAGGAATTGAAACCCACTGAGGTATCACTCCAATTGGCTGACAGATCCGTAAGGAAACCCAATGGGATCATAGAAGATATTCTTGTCAAAGTTGATAAGTTTATCTTCCCTGCAGATTTTGTGGTATTGGATATGGGAGAAGGGAGTGAGAAGCCCATGTTATTAGGAAGACCCTTTTTGGCTACAGCCCGAGCCCTAATTGATGTTGAACAAGGGATGATTAAACTAAGAATGAACGATGAGGAAATTATCTACAATGTTTCAGAAGCTATGAAGAGACCAACTGATAATAATGATTGTTTCCAAGTTGAATCTGTTCAACATAAGAAAGAACGGTCTCAAGAGCTTGATTATGAGTTGAAGGCTCGTGATTATGTACCTTTTGAAAAAGAAGGACTTACTATAGAGGTTCTGAAAGAGAAAGCGGAAGACATAGAGGTTGGTGCCCCTAAAGTTGAGTTGAAGCCATTACCAGACACTTTGAAATATGTGTTTTTGGGAGATGGTAATACTTATCCGGTAATCATCAACAAGGCTCTATCTGAAGGCCAAGAAAAAGAGCTGGTGGAAGTTTTAAAAGCTCATAAAATCGCAATAAGATGGTCTATTGCTGATTTAAAGGCATAAATCCTTCCTTTTGTACACATAAGATCCTCCTGGAAAATGATATCGCTACACGGAAGGATTCCACTTATTATTGCTAGAAAGATCTTGGATGGGTATTCAGGCTACAATCAAATACCTGTAGCTCCTGAAGACCAGGAAAATACAGCTTTTACTTGCCCATTTGGAGTCTTTGCATACAGAAGAATGCCATTCGGCCTTTGCAATGCACCTGCCACATTCCAAAGGTGCATGCTGTCCATCTTTTCAGATATGGTGGAGAAAGGTTGTCAGGGTGTTCTGGATGATTTCTCTGTTTTTTGGCTCTAATTTTGATTTTTGTTGAACAATTTATCCAAAGTTTTAAAAGATGTAATGAGACAAATCTGGTTTTAAATTGGGAAAAGTGCCCTTTATGGTAACTGAAGGTATAGTGCTGGGACACAAAATTTCTAATGCAGGGATTGAAGTTGATAAAGCAAAATTAATATTGATTGAACAACTTCCCATCCCTGTAAATATAAATGCTGTTAGGAGTTTAGGACATGCAGGTTTTTCCAGGGCGATTCATTTCAAGGATTTCTCAGC
>JAVKPL010005797.1:0-24911 GCA_032173675.1 Gastrolobium villosum | reverse complement strand
TAGCTTGCTGCTGCACTGGTGGCTGCTGCATTTGCTGCTGCTGCATTGGTGGCTGTTGCGTTTGCTGTTGAGGTGCAAATTGTTGAAAATTCTGCCTCTGTTGTGAAGGTACAAATTGTTGCCTCTGCTGGAATGGTGCACTCTGCTGATTCTGCTGGAATTTTGCATTTTGCTGATTCTGGCTCCATTGGAGATTTGGATGATTTTTCCAGCCAGGATTGTATGTATTTGAGAAGGGATTGTTTTGCTGCTGCTGGTACTGTGACTTGGTAGGAAAAACTGCAGCAACAGACTGATCAACTGACTGATCAAATTGGAAACCGCTATCTTGGAAGGAAGGGCAAGCATCCGTGGGGTGAGAAGGATCACAGCAAATGCCACACAGGTTGCTTATTTGTTGAGCAGAAGGTTGCACAGTTTGTTTCACTGCCAACTGCCTCACCATTGATGTCAACTCATCAAGTCTGTTCTCCATTCTTTGATTATCTATGCTTGATGCTCCTGCTGCCGCCATTATTGAATTTTGTATTGGAGGAGCTTGCACTTGGAACACTGCACTGCTGTTTGCTCTAGTGCCAAATTGTTGAGCATTAGCAGCTATCTCAGCAATCAACTCTTTGGCCTCATCAGGTGTTTTATTACTCAGGACTCCTCCACTAGCTGCATCTAAAAGGTTCCTATCCATAGGCAGCAACCCTTCATAGAAGTAAACAATCAGGAGATTGTCTGGGATCTGATGATGTGGACAACTTGCACAAAGCCTTTTAAACCGCTCCCAATACTCATGCATGTTCTCCCCATTAGACTGCTTTATGCCACTGATATCTTTTCTAATTGTGGTGGCCCTGGATGATGGGAAGAATTTTTCCAGAAATAATCTGGACATGTCATTCCAGCTGACAATGGAGGAAGGTGGCAAGTAGTACAGCCAGTCCTTAGCTCCACTATCCAAAGAGAAAGGGAAGGCACGCAACTTGATTTGCTCCTCATCCACCCCTGGTGGCTTCATAGTGCTGCAGACTATATGAAATTCCTTTAGATGTTTGTGAGGATCCTCACCTGCAAGACCATGAAATTTTGGAAGCAAATGTATCAGTCCAGACTTAAGCTCAAAAGGTACAACAGGGTTAGCATAATGAATACACAGAGGCTGCTCATTATTAGCATCAGGTGCAGCCAATTGCTTAAGCGTCCTATTATCCATGGTCACAGAATCAAATAAATTACCAAAAGAGTAAACACTTTGTAAAGGACTCAAACAAACAGACTCAACAGACTCTAAGGTATGCTCAGGAACAACCCTACTGTAAGTCAACCTACGAGCTCTACTAGCAGCATGCAATGATCTCTCTATCTCAGGGTCATATGCATATAAATCATCAACATTGGTGGTACTCCTAGTCATGCATCATAGGCAAAGGCACACAGCAGTAAAGTTAGTCACAAAACATACGACAGGACACAAAAATTTGCCGAAAATAGCAAACAGAAGCAAAAATAAATCTATGAAAAATACCAAATGACCTCAGAATGTTATGGGACCAACTCTCCTAAACTCTAATTGACCTTACGGACTCAAAAATCAAATAATATTTTTTAAAAAAATAAAATAAAATAGTAAATGGACGAATTTGGCAAAACCAGGGCCTGGTTCGTGGGGCTTAGCCCCACGACTTTTGATAGGGATGATCGTTTCCTTCAGGTAACCAATTTTCAGATCGATCAAAGTAAGTCGAACAAATTCAGAAATACCCGACACGTCCTGAAACAACAAAGAAACAGCAAATAAGGTTAGTAAACGGCTGAATTTGGCAAAAATAAGGGTCACCTCACGCCCTTCTAGGGCGTGACTTATGCTCAGAAGGTCGAATTCCTTGGGGAAGAGAACTCCCGAAGCCAATATCTCAAACAGAAGTTTTACCAATTTCCCCAAATTGCCCAAAACCGTAAACCGTAATGCAATTTTTTTTATTATTTTTTTTTTAAAAAACAGAAACAGAAGAAGAAAAGAAAAACAAATAAAATAAAAGAGAATTAATGAGAAAATTAAATTTTTTTTTCTTTTTTTTTTAAACTGAAAAAGAAACAAGAAGTATTACAAAAAAAATGATTTAGACCGATGCAATTTCCCCGGCAACGGCGCCAAATTTGACACGAGCTGTCGAACTCGCGCAAATTAAAAATTATTTTTAATTAGGGTTCAAAAATTTGCAGTAAAGTGGAAACCCTAAGTCGTCTCTCAAGGAAATTGAATTGGTAAAAATCGCTTATGAAAACAGAAAATAAAAAGGGGGGTTTGGATTTGGGTTGAATAAAAGACAGAATATAAAAACTGAGATTAAAACTTCGTAATTAAAATTAATCAACCTAGGGTTAGGGTTCCATGGACGTCCTTCATTGGATGAAAATTACCAAATTCACGGTTGATCTCAATTGAATCAGAATCCTTATTTTCAATTGAGAACAATCGGATCATCAAATCTGATGATTATTCCTTTTCCATGATCACAATCGCGAACCTCAGATCGAATATCCACAATCGCACGATATCGATCTGAGTTAGGAAAAGAAACAAATCTGGTTAAAGAATTAGAAAAATTACCAAATTCACGATTAATCCCAATTGAATCAGAATCCTTATTTCCAATTGAGGTTAATCGGATCATCAAATCTGATGATCATTCTTCACCCATAATCGCAATCGCGAACCTCAGATCGAATATCCACAATCGCACGATATTGATCTGAGTTAGGGTAAAGAAATAAATCTGGTTAGAGATTGATCGCAGATCCTCTAAACAGATCCATGGAATCCCTTCCCCTTAGGTTGATTAAAAGGGGGTTTAGCCTAGCATGGCTAGGATAAACATGATTACAAATTAAATTGCATAAAAGAAAAAGAAGAAGAAGAAGAAGACGAAGAACGCGAAGAACGCGAAGAACGCTCCAGAGAAAATGTCTTGATCCCCAATTCTGAAAATTACATCATGATCCAATGTTTTCCTTCCCTTGTGCTTCATATGCACCTAGGTCAGAAATCAATGTGGGCTGGGCTTAATTCAGATCGGCCCGGCCCATTCGTCTAAAATACAAAATAAAATAATAAAATAAAACTTAATTACAAGTCTAAAACTTCAGCAAAACATGGTCTTCTTGGCGTTAGAAATCGACCAGCTTCCAGTCCGAATTGGGCTTCGAGCTCTGCATAAGAATTGTAGCCCTCTGTGTTATCTGAAAAACCCAACAAGAACGGAGTCAATCCGACAACTGTGGACCGAGATATGGCCAAAATACAGAAGTAGCGTAAAGCTGAAAAATTCTGACGAAAATAAATTAAACCCAATCAAACACTAAAAAATGTAAATTAACTCAAAACATCATTATTTTATTCAAATAAATCCTAAAAATACTAATCAAGAGCAACAAATAAGTGCAATAAAATATGAGTCATCAGGAGTCTTGGAAGCGTAACACAAACCTTTTTTTTAGCGGAATCATCTGAACTAATGTAAAACTTCCAATTGCAGAGTCCCATCTTTTTAGGTCATGCTCCATAGCATCCTTTGATAAGAACCACCGTCCCATCTTTTTAGGTCATGCTCTAGCATCCTTTCACAGTTTAACATCATTTTTAATCAGAGTTTAATCTCATTCTACGAAGCTGAACAGTTTAAAAAATTATTTCTACAAAGTCGAACCCTAATTTTCAGTGAATCTGAATTCGAGTTTCAGAGAAAGCTGAGGACCTACCACCTCCCGAACCGGTTCACCGCTTCCCTGATGGAATTGTCGAAATTGTCAATGATAGAAACACTAAACCCGCCTTTTGAGAAGCTGAACCACCGTGTGAGTGCCGATGAAGCCAGCACCACCTGTCACCAGAATCGTTTGGGATGACGACACCATTTTTGAGACTCGCACAGAAGAGAATGAGATAAGAGTTTGAGCAAAGCGTTGAAGTCAGAGACAATGGAAACGATCCGATATTTATTTGGTAAATGGATAGTTGGGGATAGTTGGTAAATGGATAGTTGGGGATATTTGGTAATTAATTTCTTTTTGAATTTTTTTTTTGAATTGTTTTCGACGGAATTCCTTTTCCGTGGAAAATCTTCGACGGAATCATTTTCCGTCGAAGATTTCATAAAATTAATTTCTTTTTTATTTTATTTTTTGAATTATTTTCGACGGAATTCCATTTCCGTGGAAAATCTTCGACGGAATCAGTTTTCCGTCGAAGATTTCATAAAAATTAATTTCTTTTTGATTTATTTTTTTGGAATTGTTTTCGACGGAATTCTTTTTCCGTGGAAAATCTTCGACGGAATCATTTTTCCGTCGAAGATTTCATAAAAAGTAATTTCTTTTTGATTTAATTTTTTGGAATTGTTTTCGACGGAATTCCTTTTCCGTGGAAAATCTTCGACGGAATCAGTTTTCCGTCGAAGATTTCATAAAAATTAATTTCTTTTTGATTTAATTTTTTGGAATTATTTTCGACGGAATTTCTTTTCCGTGGAAAATCTTCGACGGAATCAGTTTTCCGTCGAAGATTTCATAAAAATTAATTTCTTTTTGATTTAATTTTTTGGAATTATTTTCGACGGAATTTCTTTTCCGTGGAAAATCTTCGACGGAATCAGTTTTCCGTCGAAGATTTCATAAAAATTAATTTCTTTTTGATTTATTTTTTTGGAATTGTTTTCGACGGAATTCCTTTTCCGAGGAAAATCTTCGACGGAATCAGTTTTCCGTCGAAGATTTCATAAAAATTAATTTCTTTTTGATTTATTTTTTTGGAATTGTTTTCGAATTTTTTGGAAAATTTTCGACGGAATTTTTCCGTTTTCATAAAAATTAATTTCTTTTTGATTTATTTTTTGGAATTAAAAAAATCTTTTTGATTTATTTTTTTGGAATTGTTTTCGACGGAATTCCTTTTCCGTGGAAAATCTTCCGTCGAAGATTTCATAAAAATTAATTTCTTTTTGATTTATTTTTTTGGAATAGTTTTCGACGGAATTCTTTTTCCGTGGAAAATCTTTGACGGAATCAGTTTTCCGTCGAAGATTTCATAAAAATTAATTTCTTTTTGATTTATTTTTTTGGAATTGTTTTCGACGGAATTCCTTTTCCGTGGAAAATCTTCGACGGAATCAGTTTTCCGTCGAAGATTTCATAAAAATTAATTTCTTTTTGATTTATTTTTTTGGAATTGTTTTCGACGGAATTCCGGAATTTTCCGTGAAGATTTCATAAAAATTAATTTTATTTTGATTTATTTTTTTGGAATTATTTTCGACGGAATTCCTTTTCAAAATCTTTTTTTTCCGTCGAAGATTTCATAAAAATTAATTTCTTTTTGATTTAATTTTTTGGAATTGTTTTCGACGTAATTCCTTTTCCGTGGAAAATCTTCGACGGAATCAGTTTTCCGTCGAAGATTTCATAAAAATTAATTTCTTTTTGATTTAATTTTTTGGAATTATTTTCGACGGAATTCCTTTTCCGTGGAAAATCTTCAGTTTTCCGTCGAAGATTTCATAAAAATTAATTTCTTTTTTTTTTGGATTTAATTTTTTGGAATTATTTTCGACGGAATTCCTTTTCCGTGGAAAATCGAAGGATTTCATAAAAATTAATTTCTTTTTGAATTATTTTTTTGGAATTGTTTTCGACAGAATTTCTTTTCCGTGGAAAATCTTCGACGGAATCAGTTTTCCGTCGAAGATTTCATAAAAATTAATTTTATTTTGATTTATTTTTTTGGAATTGTTTTCGACGGAGTTCCTTTTCCGTGGAAAATCTTCGACGGAATCAGTTTTCCGTCGAAGATTTCATAAAAAGTAATTTCTTTTTGATTTAATTTTTTGGAATTGTTTTCGACGGAATTCCTTTTCCGTGGAAAATCTTCGACGGAATCAGTTTTCCGTCGAAGATTTCATAAAAAGTAATTTCTTTTTGATTTAATTTTTTGGAATTGTTTTCGACGGAATTCCTTTTCCGTGGAAAATTTTCGACGTAATCATAATTCTGTCGAAAAATTCATAAAATAATTTCTTTTTTGAATTGTTTTTTTTAAATTGTTTTCGACGAAATAATTTTTCTGTGGAAAATCTTTGACGGAATTCCTTTTCCGTGGAAAATCTTCGACGGAATCAGAATTCCGTCGAAATATCATAAAATTAATTTCATTTTGATTTATTGTTTTCAAATTATTTTCGACGGAATTCTTTTTCCGTAGAAAATCTTCGACGGAATCAGATTTCCGTCGAATATTTTTTATGGAATTTAATTCCCGTCAAAAATTATCGACGGAATACATTTTCCGTTGAAATTTCCGTCTTTAATTTGGGCAGAATATTTTCCGTCGAAAATTTCCGTCGAAAATTTTCACTTTTCTAGTAGTGCCAGCCTTGATGATTTTCAATTGTCTAACTAGATTTGTCATTCACTTTGAAATAAGCTGTAGAAATCTCTTGATAACTAGAAAGCTGAACATTTTAAATTCGTTTCCTTTGAACTGAAAATTATATAGGCTACGGGGGGTGGGGATCTTTTCCGTCATGCATTCTGTGCATGTTATGAATGAATTGTCTTGGTTTGCTTATTTTAGTATATCTATTAGATATTGAATTGTTATACATGTATCGATTAAAGGATAGATAATAATTTGTGGGAAACCATGAGAAGTTATTATGGTATGGACAATATGCAGTGATTTATAATGCGATTAACTAATTTCTAATGTTTCTCGAATTCCCATTTATAATGTTTGGCACATTTAAAATTTTTATGCTTCGGCATTTGCATTTCAGATCACTCATCTACAAGGATACACTGCTTTTCTGATATATTGCATTTTATGTCCAATAGTACAACAAGGATATCTAGAATAGCAAAATAAAAAAGGATAGGAGAAGTTATTGAAAGTCAAGCATCCACATGTCTGGTTTCTTCTTCCACATGATATATCCACTATATTGTTATTTATTTATTCTTCTTAGGATACGCTTTTCTGATTATGAGTCCAATAATACCCCCATGAAGTACGTGGGGCAAAGGTTTTTTGCTGACTGAAGGACCAATAAGTTTTCTAAGTTGGAGAACGTGGAAAATAGGATATAATTTGGCATCTTCGGGTAAAGCCAATCTATAAGCTACTGATCCCACCCTTTCAGTTATGATATATGACCCATAAAACCTTGTACTGAGCTTTTCATTATGTCTCCTTGATAGCTTCCGAAATCTGTATGGTTGGTAATTTCAAAAAGACTGCATCTCCTACTTAAAGCTTTACTTCTCTCGCCTTTTGGCATCTGCTTCTTGTTCATCCTATTAGGAGCTTTGTCCAAGTTCCGTGGGAGATATTTTTTTTTTATCGGAAAAAAAGATTGTTGGGGATTTGATAGGAATTTTTTTATCCCGGGTAAGTTATGAAAAAGCCTTTGGCCGGCTAAAATTTTGCCGAGAAAGTTGGATTAATTTTACTGATGCTATGTTTGGTTGATAGTAAAATATTGATGAGAATGTGAATCAAAATTATCAAAATACCCTTAATTTTTTAAATATGAAAAATGAGTCAACATCAAACATTCTTTTTTTTATGGAAAAGTGAATCAAACGTTCCTTTTTCAGAATCCAAGACCATAGGAAAAAAATACCAAAGGCTAAGTGGGATAATTTTTTGCCTTTGTGTAGTTCAAAAGGGAAATACTAGAAAAAAAAAATTGCTGGCATTTTGTTCATAATACCCATACCAAACATGATAAATAAATATTTTTTACCTCACTTTCCTATCATTCCATACCAAATACTGATACCAAACATTGGGCAGCCATTGCGTCTACCTTGGAGTTGACATTATTCTATTTGAAAATGGTGGGTGGAAGTCGTCCATACAAAGCTGGAAATGGGGTCATTCGTGGCCCCTTAAAATGTAGTGTTATATCAATATTCAGCCCAAGCAAGTAATTTGATCCATTCTCTTGTTTTTTGATCACAAAAGCAACACTGGGATGTCTCCAAGGTATGCTTTATAACCTCGGTTTGACAATTAGTTTGACAATTATACGTGGTACTCAGTTTTAAGGAAGTTCTTGATGGTTTCATAAGTTCAGCCCAGAAATTACTTATAAAGATTTGGTCCCTGTGAGACACTGGACTCCTTGGATAACCATGCAAGTGCACAACTTCTCCGTTGAATAAAAGAGCAACCTTCAGCGGAATAGGGATGAGTGAGAGATAAAAAGTCGCAGTATTTGGTGAGTTGATTTATTACAATCAAAATAATGTCTCCCCCTTTTGTTTTTGGAAGTGCCCTTATAAAATTTATAGAAAATTTTGCAATTATGAATGATAGAGCCTAAATAGTTTTTGCCTTAATGGGTCCTATTGTGTGTGAGACAAACACACTCATTTGAACTGAGGCATGAGGTGTGTTTGTACAGGGGAGCGAGATCCTCTACAATGAAAATCTAAATGTCTTATTTTAGGAATGCAGTGAAGTGACGCCTTGAATGTGTTGGTTTAAACTTTATTTAAATAAAGAAAATAGAAAATGAAGAGTTTTGTGGTGAAGGGATATGTCCTTCGGAATTTGTTAGTGGACATTAATGAGTTTAGAGTTTCTATGAAGTAGTCATTATTATGTTTAGATTTCCTAAGTTGGTCATTAGTATTCTTAATCATTTGCTAATGCTTTTAAATAGCACCATGTAAACCATTGTAAAGAGGCTTGGCATATACAGTAATAGTAAGAGGTATATTCAGAAAGAATCTGTGTGTTCTGTGTTTTTAGAGAGAAACACCATTAGAGGACCTGTGAATTACAAATTGGTATCAGAGCTTGAGCCAAATGGAAAATATGAGTAATAGTCTGCCAGTGCCCCGCCTGACAAAGGTGAACTATGAAAACTGGAGCATCCAAATGAAAGCCCTTCTACGAGCTTATGACAGTTGGGGGTTGGTGCAAAATGGGTTCGTAGAACCTGATACAACGGAAGGATATTCAGCAAATCAACTCAAGCAATTGAGTGCGTTGAGATCAAAGGATGCAGCGACACTATTTATGATGTTTCAAGCCGTTGAAGAAAGCGGTGGTCTTGAAAAGATTGGAGGTGCGACGACGGCAAAGGAAGCTTGGGATATATTGGAGACGGCTTACAAAGGAGCGGACCGTGTGAAGCAGGTCCGACTTCAAACTCTAAGAGGAGAGTTAGAGGGGATGAAGATGAAGGAAACCGAAGGAGTGTCGGACTTCATCACCCGGGTTCAAACCGTGGTGAACCAGTTGAAACGAAATGGAGAGGTGTTGACCGACTCTAGAGTCGTTGAAAAAATTCTGAGGTCGTTGACAGACGACTTCGAGAACGTGGTATGTGCAATTGAGGAGTCTAAGGACTTGGCTATGCTCTCTGTTGAAGAGCTAGCAGGTTCTCTTGAGGCACATGAACAGCGCAAGAAAAAGAAGAAGGAAGAGACACTGGAGCAAGCACTTCAGTCAAAAGCAAATATCAAGGATGAAAAGGCACTCTACTCTCAGAATGTCCGAGGTAGAGGTCGTGGACGAGGTGGACGTGGAAATGGCCGAGGAGGTCGTGGCCGAGGTCAGGAGGTGAAACATGAAGAAAGAGCTGAGACGAGTCAGCAAAATTGGAGAGGTAGAGGACGTGGTCGAGGTGGAAGAGGCCGATGGACAAACCAATCAAACGTGGAATGTTACAAATGTGGGAAGTATGGACATTATTCAAGAGATTGCAACTCAGACAAGTGTTATAACTGTGGCCGAGTTGGGCATTTCGCTAAGGATTGCCGAGATGAAAGAAGAGTTGACGAGGCTTCAAACCTCACTGCAGAAGGAGAAATAAAAGATGGAGTTCTGATGTTAGCACATGGTGAAACTAGCTCGAAGGTTGAGTCGAAGTGGTACCTGAATACTGGTGCCAGTAATCACATGTGTGGTTACAAACATTTGTTCAAGGAGTTGAGAACGGTGGAAGCTGGACATGTCTCTTTTGGAGACGCGTCCAAAATTGATGTGAAAGGTCGAGGTACGATCTGTTTCTTGCAAAGAGATGGACGAATTGGTACAATTCGGGACATATATTACGTGCTTGAGCTCAAAAGCAATATTCTGAGCATTGGACAATTGATGGAGAAAGGCTACTCGATTCTAATGACAGAACGAGTTTTGCTATTGAAAGACAAACAAGGGCGTCTGATAGCCCGAGTTCAGATGGAGAAAAATAGAATGTACAAGCTGAGTCTGAGGAGCATGGAGGTCGGTTGTCTGCAAGCCGAGGTGGAGGATAACATGTCGTTGTGGCATCGACCGTTTGGACACCTTCATTATGGTGGTCTGACCGAGATGATGAAGAAGAACATGGTGGTGGGACTGCCAAAGATTAACTCTGAAAGAAAATTTTGTGATGACTGCGTATTGGGAAAACATGCGAGGAGCTCATTCCAAAGGATGGCGAGATACCGAGCTAGGCAGCCTCTGGAATTAATTCATACCGACCTGTGTGGACCTATTACTCCAGGGTCATTCAGTGGTAAGAAGTATTTTGTAACGTTTATTGATGATTTTAGTCGAAAGACTTGGGTGTAGTTTTTGAAGGAAAAATCCGAGGTGTTAGAGGCAATTAGGAGGTTTAAAGTGATGATAGAAAATGGTACTGGGAGGTACATCAAGTCGGTCCGTTCAGACCGAGGTGGGGAGTACGTGTCAACAGCTTTCAAGAAGTACTGTGAAGAACATGGGATAAGGCGGTTCCTGACCGCACCGTACTCGCCCCAGCAGAATGGAGTAGCTGAAAGAAAGAATCGGACTATCCTGGATATGGTCCGATCTATGTTAAAGACGAAAAACATGCCAAAAGAATTCTGGGGAGAAGCTGTACAATGTGCAGTGTATGTGCAGAACAGATGTGCACATTCAAATTTGAATGACAAGACTCCGCAAGAAGCATGGAGCGGATTGAAGCCCTCAGTGGGTCACTTTAGAGTCTTTGGGAGTGTTGCTTATGCACACATACCGGATCAGTTGAGGACAAAACTAGAAGATAAGAGTAAGAAGTTTGTGTTTATTGGTTATGATGAGAAGACGAAGGGATACAAGTTGTTGGATCCCGTTAGTAAAAAGGTGCTGGTTAGCCGAGATGTGAAAGTATGAAGAAGATGCTTGGGACTGGAACAGTCCATTAGGGGACAATGTGGAACTCGGAAATAGATCAATTGAGGTCAAACAACCTTCGACCCATATCCCTGTGTAAGAACCCGCACCGTTAATTAAGGTAATTAGTGAATTAATTATGATAATTAGGAAATGATTCCATAATTGACCTTAATAATTATTATTGGGCTTAAATAATTATATTGAGTGAGTAAAAATGCTGAAAGTCGCTTTTCGGAAGAAAAGCGCAGATACCGGTCCTGCTACCCGGTATAAATGCGTACCGGAAAAGTATCCCGGAAAATTATAACAAATGCATGATAATTGCTAGAATATTATGTAGGACTTGTAAAAACAAGTTTCAGGTCAAAATAATGTAATCTGATGCCAGAACTGATACTGGCTATGGAAAAGCGCGTACCGGAAAGGTGCTTCGAAAAATAAAATAAAAATATGACAAATCTTAGAAAAATATGTAGGTCTAGATTCCAAAGTTTGGGATCAAGATCTTTTGCGTTGCTTTTAAGGCTAATACTACGCTTAAGTGGCCAATTGTCTATATATACTATCTTTAGAGGGCACAAAACCCTAGGCAGCCTCTATCCTACGTGAACCTTGGTTGGCTGAATTGGAGCTATTGTTCCATTGCCTTCTCCTTCATCTTTTCTTGAGCTTGTGACCACCTTCTTCACCATTCCTTCTCCTAAACAACTAGAGTGTGTCTTGTGAGAATGAAGTGCAACCTTTTTCTGAGTTGAGGTGCTGGTTGAGGGGTGTTTAGTGGGCTGTGATATTGTCTCCCTTGTTGTGAGCTATTGTTCTTGCCATTGGAGGCTTCAAGAAGCCATCTTGGGGAAGAAAAGGACCATCTTGGGGTGCCATTTTCGTGCACAGTGTGGTGGCTGACTTTGGAGCTGTTGAGTGAGCTCCAAGAGCCATTGTTGCTCTGTTTTAAGCTTTGGTAAGTGCATCAACCTTTGAACTTGTGTTCTGATGCTTAAAAATGGAACCTTGATGCATGTATTTAACTAAGTGGATAACTTAAGGGTGGGGTAGGTTAAACACACCTAGAAATGCATGTTCAAGTGTCTATAATCGGTTAAAAGTGGGATCTTTGGACTGGATATTCACGAAATGCAGAATCTGCATTCTGTCGTGAGATATCCGGATATTTGTCGAGCAGATATCCGTATATCAGTATCCGGATATGGTATCCGGATATTCATATCCGGATATGGTATCCGGATATTCAAATTCGGATGTGGGATCTGGGTATCCGGATATGGTATATCCGGATATGGTCAGTATGATATCCGGATATTACATATCCGGATATGTCCCGTGTATATCCGGATATCCTAGGATTTCGCAGAACAGTAGCTGTGCCGTGTGAACTGTAAGAACCCGCACCGCTAATTAAGGTAATTAGTAAAATAATTACGATAATTAGGAAATAATTCCATAATTGACCCTAATAATTATTATTGGGCTTAGACAATTATATTGAATGAGTAAAAATGCTGAAAGTCGCTTTTCGGAAGAAAAGCGCAGATACCGGTTCTGCTACTCGGTATAAATGCGTACCGGAAAAGTATCCCGGAAAATTATAACGAATACATAATAATTACTAGAATATTATGTAGGACTTGTAAAACAAGTTTCAAGTCAAAACGACGTAATCTGATGCCAGAACTGATACTGGCTATGGAAAAGCGCGTACCGGAAAGGTGCTCCGAAAAATAAAATAAAAATATGACAAATCTTAGAAAAATGCGTAGGTCTAGAATCGGAAGTTTGGGATCAAGATCTTTTACTTTGCGATTAAGGCTAATACTGCGCGATTAGTGCCTTGTGCCTATAAATAGACACATTATGGCACTAAACCCTAGGCCATACACAACTCTTACGTGAGTTTTCTGCAGCCATTGTGATCAGCCACCCTTGGTCACCTTCCCCTCCATTGTTGAGAGCCAAGGAGCTCCCTTTCTCTTTGGTTTCTTCCCCTTGTCTTACTGAGATTTCTTGTTAGAGATCTCACCCCACGTTTGGGGACGCTTATTTCAGGATCAGGTAATGTTGAGGGCTCAGGTGGCAGGAGGCCAGAGCTGAGCTGATAGTTATGCTGACGTGCTGGTTGTGGATTGCTGTTTATTTCCGACTGTTGTTTATGTTTTCTGTTGAGTTTATGTTATGACTGTTATTGGGCTTTGTTGCCTTATTTGGTGAGCATGGGGTTTGTCCATGCCACATGTTTGACTTTGGTCTTTTAGGTTAATGTTGTAATTAAAGTATCAGGATTTTGACCCAGGCTACTTGTGTAGACCTGTGGCCTTAGATACTCACCTTATATTTATGTACGAGGTATTCAGTTAGTTGTCTTGCAATTTACATACAGGCAGTATTTTTATGAAAATGATTAAGTAATCAAGTTGGCTAAGTTAATGACGTCATAATTGAATTAAAGAAAAAGTTATTCCGCATTTTAATTAAGCGTGGCTTAATACGATAGTGTGTTAACAATCCGGGTTAACACGGGCTGTTACATTTTATGGTATCAGAGCACTTTCTAGGGAAAAGCCTGTATGTATTGCAATAACTTAGGATGTGTCGTTGCGTGTCTACTTTGTGTTCTCTCTAACGGGTGTGTGTTATGATAATGCATATGTGACCACATGGCGTGGGCCTGATCAACTCATTCTTTGTGTAACTTGTGCAGAGTCATGGTGCCACCGAGGAGGAACACGAGTACTAGTGAGGATCAGACTGATCCTGTCCTGGCTGCATTAGCTGAGATGCAGGCGGCCCGACTAGCCGACCAGGAAGCCACGAGGCTGGCAAACCGGGCGATGCTGGACGCTATTCGAGATGCGAACCGGCAAACCACGGCAGAGGTTCTGGAGGAGAACCGGATGGCCAACATGACTATGATGAGGGTCATGTTGGAGGAGTTGAGGGCTGGTCCTGCTGCGGGCCAGGGTCCTCCACCACCTCCACCACCTCCACCGCCGCCACCGCCTCCACATCCGCCTAGTCAACAGGAGGACACCCAGAGCCAGATGGGCGAGGGTAGTCATTTGACGGGAGCTATGCAGACTATTCCCGTACTTGCTGAGGATCGTGACGAGATCGATCGCCGGCTGAATGCTTTCCGCAAGCATAAGCCACCTACCTTCGACGGATCGTATGATCCCATTGCTGCTGCCAGATGGTTACAGGCGCTGGACAAGATTTTCCGGATCATGCAGTGCACCGATCCGCAGAAGCTGTTGTTCGCCACTTATATGTTGGAGGGCGAGGCCCATGAGTGGTGGACCAACCTGTCTCAGGTCTATGAGATGCAGGGTCATGTGATGACGTGGCCATTCTTCGAGGAGAGCTTCCTGGGTCAGTACTTCCCTTATGACTCACAGGAGAGGAAGCAGGGAGAGTTTGACCGGTTGGTTCAGGGCTCGTTGTCTGTCGACGAGTACCTGGCCAAGTTTAATGAGCTGGTGAAGTTTTCACACTTCAGGATGGCGAGGCCTACTCCTACATACTTGGCTGCTAAGTTCCGCAGGGGACTTAATGAGGATATGGCTGGTTACTTAGCTGGGTCTGCATCCAGAGATTTTGGGACACTGGTCCAGCAGTGTCATGATATTGAGGACTTCTACAGCACGAGTAAGGCCAAGAAGGCCAACATGGAGGTACCACAGGGTACCGGCGGTTCCACTCCCTGGAAGAGTAAAAATTTTGCGAACAAGGGCAAGGGCAAGCAGATGGCGGCTAAGCAAGCGCCAAATCAGTTTAGAAAGACTGCTACTCCGGGGAACGCCGCTAGACCTCCTGCTCCCAGATGTTCTGGATGCGGGAAGTCACATTTTGGGCCGTGTTCTACCGGGCAGCTGATATGCTTCCAGTGTGGCAAGGAGGGCCACTATTCCAGAGATTGCCCGACGGCGAGAGTTGCTGCAGTGCAGGCTGTGCCATTGCAGATGGTTCCTACCGGGGCACCAGCAGTGCCACCTACTACGGGGCGTGTGTATACGTTGGATCGTCAGCAGTCGGACAGAGCTCCGAACCTAGTCAGAGGTACTGTTACCATTGGTGGTTCAGCTGTTGATGTGTTATTTGATTCAGGGGCGACGCACTCTTTTGTTGCTACCCCTATTGCTGTGGGGCTTGAGTTGCCCAGTGATGTGCTTTCTCCACCGATGCGGGTTACCACCGCCACCGGAGAAAAATGTTTGACCTCCACTGTTCATCGCAATGTAGCGTTTCAGTGGGATGGCCGTGACTTCTTGGTAGATCTGATAGGATTACCGATGGCCAACCTTCAAATTATTCTGGGCATGGATTGGTTGTCCAGAAACTGTGCAATGATTGACTGTTGTGCCAAGAAAGTGGTGATGTCTCCGGGTGGGTCCATAGCCAGTTCCTCACCGTTCATTTCAGTCCTGCAGGCGAGGAGGGCCTTGAGAGCAGGGGCATTTGGCTATGTCATGTTGGGAGGTTTGGTGAGTGGGACACAGGAGGATCTCACTGGCATTCCTGTGGTGAGGGAATTCCTCGAGGTGTTTCCTGAGGAGATTCCTGAGTTTCCTCCACAGAGGGAGATAGAGTTCTCCATAGACTTATTGCCGGGTGTGGGGCCTATATCGTTGGCTCCATACCGGATGTCGCCACCAGAGTTGGCGGAGCTGAAGAAGCATATCGAGGAGCTTTCAGCAAAAGATTTTATTCGGCCGAGTGTGTCTCCCTGGGGAGCACCGGTCATTTTTGTCAAAAAGAAAGATGGGACCATGCGATTGTGCACCGATTACAGACAATTGAACAAAGTGACAATCAAGAACAAGTACCCTCTTCCACGCATTGATGATTTGCTGGATCAGCTCAGGGGTGCTTGTGTGTATTCCAAGATTGATCTCCGGTCCGGTTATCATCAGATACGGGTAAAGCCGGAGGATGTCCCAAAGACTGCGTTTCGCTCCAGGTACGGGCACTACGAGTACTTGGTGATTCCGTTTGGACTCACCAATGCACCCGCAGTGTTCATGGACTACATGAACAGGATCTTCCAGCCGTACCTGGATCAGTTTGTGATCGTCTTCATCGATGACATCTTGATCTACTCCAAGACGGAGGAGGAGCATACTGAGCACTTGAAGATAGTGTTGCAAGTGCTAAAAGAGAAAAAGCTATATGCTAAGCCGTCGAAATGTGAGTTCTGGCTCAAGGCGGTTAAATTTCTGGGTCATGTGATTTCTGCTAATGGAGTTGCAGTTGATCCTAACAAGATTGAGGCCGTGATGGATTGGGAGAGGCCCAAGACGGTTACAGAAGTGAGAAGCTTCTTGGGTTTGGCCGGGTACTATCGGAGGTTCATAGAAGGATTCTCCAAGATGGTGCTACCGATGACTCGCCTTACCCGAAAGGAGACTCCATTCGTGTGGACACATGAGTGTGAGGAGTGTTTCCAGGAGTTGAAGGAGAGACTGACTACTGCTCCAGTGTTAGTTCTTCCTGATCCTGCGGAGCAATTCGAGTTGTACTGCGATGCCTCTGGTAAAGGACTTGGCTGTGTGCTGATGCAGAAAGGGAAAGCGGTTGCTTACGCTTCAAGACAGTTGAAACCTCATGAGGAGAACTACCCGACTCACGACTTGGAGTTGGCAGCCATCGTTTTTGCTTTCAAGATTTGGAGGCATTACCTGTTTGGCATGAAGTTTGCTGTATTCAGTGATCACAAGAGCCTGAAGTATCTGTTTGACCAGAAGGAGTTGAACATGAGACAGCGTAGATGGATGGAGTTCTTGAAGGACTACGACTTCGAGTTGAGGTATCACCCTGGCAAGGCCAATGTGGTAGCCGATGCTTTGAGTCGGAAATCCATGAGCTTATCCAGTTTAATGATGAACGACTACGAGGTGATCGAGAAGTTCAGAGACTTGAGAGTGAACTCCTTATTTGGGGGTGCACTGCTTGAGATGGAAACAGCAGAAGTGATCAATGAACTGATGGAAAAGATCAAAGAGGCGCAAGTGCAAAGAGAGTGCCTCGATTATGTGAAAAACCAGGACGGTGTGTCTTGGAACAATGATGGTTTGCTGCTGTTCCAAAAGAGGATTGTTATTCCTCGAGGGCCATTGACCGAAGAGGTTATGACAGAGGCTCATAAAGGCCGGTTCACTATCCACCCTGGTGCCACAAAAATGTACCAGGACTTAAAAAGGAATTTTTGGTGGCCGGGCATGAAGAAGGACATAGCGGTCTACGTGTCCAAGTGTTTGATATGTCAGAAAGTGAAGATCGAGCACCAGAAACCGTCTGGTAAACTTCAACCTCTGGAGATTCCACAGTGGAAGTGGGAAAGTATTTCCATGGACTTCGTGGTGGGATTGCCTAAAACTCAGGCTGGTTGTGACTCTATCTGGGTCATTGTGGACAGATTGACCAAGTCTGCCCATTTTCTTCCAGTGAAGGTGAGCTTCACTACAGAGCAGTTGGCCAAGCTATATGTCCGCGAGATTGTGAGGCTTCACGGGGTGCCCGAGAGCATCATCAGTGATAGGGACCCGAAGTTCACATCTCGGTTCTGGGAGGCGCTGCAGGAGGCTTTTGGTACGCAGTTGCGATTGAGTACCGCCTATCACCCTCAGACTGACGGACAGACTGAGCGGACCATCCAGACATTGGAGGACATGTTGAGAGCTTGCACGTTGGAGCAGGGTTCTGCATGGGATAGGTACCTTCCGTTGGTTGAATTTTCATACAACAACAGTTTTCATGCTAGTCTGGGCATGGCACCCTACGAGGCGCTGTATGGTAGGAGGTGTCGGACTCCTACTTGCTGGTCTGAGGTTGGAGATAAAGAGCTATTCGGCTTGGACTTTGTCCAAGATACGACCCTACAGATCCAGATGATCAGGGAAAAGTTGAAGCAGGCGCAGAATCGCCAGAAAAGCTACTATGATGTCAAGCATCGACCACTGGAGTTCAGTGAGGGTGAGCACGTGTTTGTGAAACTTTCACCTGTCACCGGTGTTGGACGGGCACTCGGCGTGAGGAAGTTGAGCCCGCGATTCATTGGGCCCTACCAGATCCTTGGTAGAGTAGGACCAGTTGCCTATCGACTCGCCTTACCTCCGAACCTAGCCAACATCCACGACGTGTTTCACGTGTCTCAGCTTCGGAAGTACATAGCAGACCCTTCGCACGTGGTGCAGCCGGATGATGTGGAGGTTCGGGAGAACCTAAAGACTCCCGTCGGACCACTTAAGATTCTCGATCGAGGCGAGAAACAGCTTAGGAGCAAGATCATTCTGATGGTCAAGGTGCAGTGGACTGGGCGTAGTCCTGAGGAGTGTACCTGGGAGCGAGAGGATGAGCTTCTCCGACAGTATCCCGACTTTCGAGACAGGTATGTTTCTGATTTTGAGGACAAAATCCTTAAAAAGGTGGGGTGAATGTAAGAACCCGCACCGCTAATTAAGGTAATTAGTAAAATAATTACGATAATTAGGAAATAATTCCATAATTGACCCTAATAATTATTAATGGGCTTAGACAATTATATTGAATGAGTAAAAATGCTGAAAGTCGCTTTTCGGAAGAAAAGCGCAGATACCGGTTCTGCTACTCGGTATAAATGCGTACCGGAAAAGTATCCCGGAAAATTATAACGAATACATAATAATTACTAGAATATTATGTAGGACTTGTAAAACAAGTTTCAAGTCAAAACGACGTAATCTGATGCCAGAACTGATACTGGCTATGAAAAAGCGCGTACCGGAAAGGTGCTCCGAAAAATAAAATAAAAATATGACAAATCTTAGAAAAATGCGTAGGTCTAGAATCCGAAGTTTGGGATCAAGATCTTTTACTTTGCGATTAAGGCTAATACTGCGCGATTAGTGCCTTGTGCCTATAAATAGACACATTATGGCACTAAACCCTAGGCCATACACAACTCTTACGTGAGTTTTCTGCAGCCATTGTGATCAGCCACCCTTGGTCACCTTCCCCTCCATTGTTGAGAGCCAAGGAGCTCCCTTTCTCTTTGGTTTCTTCCCCTTGTCTTACTGAGATTTCTTGTTAGAGATCTCACCCCACGTTTGGGGACGCTTATTTCAGGATCAGGTAATGTTGAGGGCTCAGGTGGCAGGAGGCCAGAGCTGAGCTGATAGTTATGCTGACGTGCTGGTTGTGGATTGCTGTTTATTTCCGACTGTTGTTTATGTTTTCTGTTGAGTTTATGTTATGACTGTTATTGGGCTTTGTTGCCTTATTTGGTGAGCATGGGGTTTGTCCATGCCACATGTTTGACTTTGGTCTTTTAGGTTAATGTTGTAATTAAAGTATCAGGATTTTGACCCAGGCTACTTGTGTAGACCTGTGGCCTTAGATACTCACCTTATATTTATGTACGAGGTATTCAGTTAGTTGTCTTGCAATTTACATACAGGCAGTATTTTTATGAAAATGATTAAGTAATCAAGTTGGCTAAGTTAATGACGTCATAATTGAATTAAAGAAAAAGTTATTCCGCATTTTAATTAAGCGTGGCTTAATACGATAGTGTGTTAACAATCCGGGTTAACACGGGCTGTTACATGAACAGTAAGCTATTGGGGGTTTGTGGACCCTAGATTAAGGAAGTTGAACTTCTGTAATTAATGAACTAAGTCAGAATCATATGATTAAGGGCTTATGGCTTTGTTGGAAGCCTTAAGACGTAAAACGTAAAGGAAAGGCGTAGTCTTTAAGTTGTATGCTTGTGTTGCATAATTAATGATGTATTATTGGTCCATATCAGATTGTGATACTGCTGTGTTTGGACTCGAGAGTGGTTGGACTCTTGGCTTGGATAGCTAGCTTGCAAGGTAAGCTTTCGTGTCTTCGGTTTAGCCATTTTGTGGTTCCACCGTGTCCCATGGGGATGTGGTTTACGCATGTTGTGTTACATGCTTTGATGTTTTCGAAATGCTGTTGAGCTATTATATGCAATGTGCTTTTATGATATGCATGTGGTGTCCACCTATACGGTAAGCCTGAGTATGTAGCACATACAAGATGGTGAGGCTGTGGGTGAGGTGCAAGCGGTGTTCCTTGTACTCATGTGGGTTTAGACGTATTCCTGTATTTCTCTGGCCAGTAGATTTGATAAACACACATGGAATGATTATCTGCTGCATCGCATAGTTTTGGAACTTACATTGTAAATACTGTTTTTGAACTTATATTACACATGTAAGTGAGCTTGGGGTGGAAGATCCTTGAGGACCCCTTGCCTTACTGAGATTTCTTGTTTAAAGATCTCACCCCACGTTTGGGGACGCTTATTTCAGGATCAGGTAATGTTGAGGGCTCAGGTGGCAGGAGGCCAGAGCTGAGTTGATATTATGATATGCTGACATGCTGGATTTTGACTGCTGTTTATGTTTACGCTTATGATTACATTGAGATTGTTGTTGGGCATTGTGCCTTATTTGGTGAGCATGGGGTTTGTCCATGCCACATGGTTTGTTATTGTCTTTTATTTGAAGTTGTAATTAAAGTATCAGGATTTTGACCCAGGCTATGTGTTGTAGTCCTGTGGCTTTAGATACTCACTTATCATTTATATATGAGGTATTTCAGTTAGTTGTCTTGCAATTTACATACAGGCAGTATTTTATGAAATTGATTAAGAAATCAAGTTTTATAAGTTTAATGACGTCATAAAGGAATTAAAGAAAAAGTTATTCCGCATTTTAATTAAGCGTGGCTTAATACGATAATATGTTAACAATCCGGGTTAACACGGGCTGTTACATTTTATGGTATCCGAGCACTTTCTAGGGAAAAGACTATATGTATTGCAATAACTTAGGATGTTTCGTTGCGTGTCTACTTTGCATTCTCTCTGATTGGTGTGTGTTATGATGATGCATATGTGACCACATGGTGTGGGCCTGATCAACTCATTCTTTGTGTAACTTTTGCAAAGTCATGGTGCCACTGAGGAGGAACCCTAGTACGAGTGAGGATCAATCGGATCCTATCCTGGCTGCATTAGCTGATATAACACCTCAAAATTCTAAATTAAGTAATTAAAGTATTAAGTGAGAAATTAAGTGATGGATTAGTGAAAATCCCAAAGATTAGGCCAAAATACAAAGAAAGGGCAAAACGGTAATTAGCCAACACGCAACCCTAGGAAGATAAAAATTGAGCAGAAGGTCTCGGATGATAAAAATAAGCCTGGAAATGGATTCAGAACGAAAAATTGAGTGGATAGGCGAGTTTCAGAAAAACCAGTGAATAATGTTTTTCGCGGGTAAAAATACCGCAGTCAGATTGCACCGTAAAACGTGCCAGTGGAATTTTGAGCTCTAGGTTTCAAATATTGATTTTAAATGGTCCATAGAAATAGGAAATATGATTTCTGATAAAATTTGAGGGATTTAAGTCAATTTGTGAAAGTTTGTCAACGGAGCGCGCTGTAGCTTAAAGCAGTGTTTTTCCGGACTATCGAAAAGCTCCAAATTTATCTGAGGGAGTAAAATTAAAGGATTTTGTTAAGATGAAAAATTATTATTTCTCATTAGGTTTTTAAATTGTGAATTTTAGTGATGATCGGAGGGAAATTCGGGTGAGTTTTAAATCACGTGGGATCCGGTACCGACTTAAAGTCAAATAAAACACTTGAAATCACTATTCACTATCTCCATCCTCACTTTCTCTCCCTCCCACAGCCGTGACATGCCCTCCCTCTCCCTCATCTATGCAAATTTTTCTTTTCTTCATAACTTCATCATTTCTTAACCGAATCGGACGATTCTTGTCTTGAAATTCGATGGAAATCATCATCCGAACACAACCCACCGATTAGTTTCCCTCAAAACCCTCTCTATTGTGAGAAAAAAGGCATATACAGCCACGACATTTTTGGGAATTTTGTGATTTTGGGGTTGATTTCTCGAGCCATTGCTTGTGGAGTTCTAGGAGGAGTCTTGTGACGTAATTGTGGGTAAGTTTCAACACCTCTCATGGATTGATTTGAAGATTTATTTTTGAAATTGTTTATGCACCCTAAAGAGGGCTTGTTTGATTTGTGTTGTTAGAGAGCTCAAATGGATAATGTCTATTAGATGATAATGTCTTAGAATGATGTATTAATGCTAGAAATGCAATGAAAATTTTAAGCGAAAAAAAGTGAATTTTAACTTAGAAAAAATTTAGTGCATGAAATGGATTTTTGAGTTTTGTGTTAATGTGTGGTATAGTGAATTGTAGTGTGATTGTATGATGATATAATAGGATGATATGAGGTGTGGAGTGGTTAAAATTGATAGAAATTCCTTGGATGTGAATTAGTGAGCAAATCGGCCTTTAGGCAAAAAGAGGTAAAATGATATTGTGTAAATTGCATGGATGATGTTTCATGCTTTAAATGGTAATTAGATGGGTTGTGTTGTGATTATAAAGTGGAAGAATCAATGAAAAATAATGAGTAGTATCATTTGGCATAAAAGAGCCTAGAGTGAAAGATTTAGCAAACGATGCGTAAAAGACGTAAAACGGAGAAACGACGATCGAATTAGCCTTTTGGCAACCTATGGAAGTGTAATAAAATGAGAAAGAAAATTTAGAAAAATAAATCCCTAAATAACACTAATATGGCTGAACCACTTTGTGGGAAAAAGGGGGATTTTGGTGTTTTTACGTTTTGTCGTAATTTGACGTAAACTGACGACTATACATGGTTGTATAGGTTGCCGTACGTGGATTTAAACCCGGAACAGTGAAACAGTGGACTGCCCTTGGTTTTGGATCAAGTGGATTGAGGTAAGTGATGTGGTTTACACATATTATGTCGAAACTCATGAGTAGATTCAAAGTTCTAAGTGTGTGGAATGGTCCTCTGTGTAGGCGTTCCCTGTGAATCAAGCTGTAAGTGGAGTTCTGCGGAGCTCAGTGGAAGGAAAAAGAAAGGTAACCTCTTGGTACTGGGGCTTGTTCCCCTTTTGTGTTCCACCTTGCTAGTTGATGGCAATGGTAGGAAGTGTGTATGAGTAGTGTAGAACAGCATGAGCATGCATGTGCATTATCACAGTGGGTACTTATGTACCAGATCTCTGGCCAGTAGATATTTTTAGCCTTCGGGCAAGTGTTTCCGGACTGCCACTGGATAGGTCTCCGAGAGGGAGTTCCAGTTGACCCAGGGTCGTGGTGTGTTATCCGGATAGGAGCACACTAGGTTGTCTCGGGTGTATATGGTTGGAAGGGGTACCTTGGTGGGTTGTTCTATGAACACGCCAGGGGTAGTACCCATAGGCGTATAGCCGAGGACATGGCGTGGTATTGGTAGCTACCATCCCGCATGTCGTAGTTGTTCTGATATATTCCCCCTTTCTCTAAATCCCTTGCTTTATCCCGTTTTATAACAGTGGTGTTGTTTTTATCCTATTTGTATACATCGAAGTGAACCATTGGGCGGAGTTTTCTCCAGAACCTCTTGGTTACTGAGATATATCCGTATATCTCACCCCGTCTCGGGGCATTATTTCAGGGTGTACCAGTGGATATGGAGCAGCGGGCAAGAAGCCCGCATGAGGACGAGTGGAGCAGTGGTGTAGAGTTTAGCTATCATGTCATTTTAGTTTATGAATTTATTTGGCAAGTGAAGTGTAATATGTAAATATTTGTAGTTTAAAGTTAAAGTTGTAAATGTAAATGTAATCAAGTGTTGTAAATGTACCATTATGATTATCCGCATTATGGTTTATGCATGAAATTGAATGTTAGTTATTAAAACTATAAAGGATTGAAAAGTAAACTGCTTATGTTTTAAGTGTATATTGGATTGGGTTGTAAGAGCCCCAAGGCGTTGTTGGACCTTGTGTGTGCCACCCATTGGATTTTGCTGGATTTCAGGTGTATTAGTGGTGTTAAACAGGTTATGCAAATTTGGGGATTCTTGGAAATACAAAGGAAACTCTGGCGAATTTTCTGTAGAATTGGCAGTTTTTGGGTGAACTTTAGAGGAGCGTATCTCTCTCCACAGTGGTCCGATTGGGACGTGCCATACGCCATTTTGAAGCTTAAGATGTCCCCTACGTTGTGTCAAAAGCCTAGGTTCATTGGTGGTGTTCGCAGCCCATGGGGGCTGTTGTCACACACTGCCCTGTTCTGTCCTGTTTTATTGGGCAGATTTGACGTAGTTTTGAGAAATTAATTCCCGCTTCGTTACTTGGTCAAATTAAGCGTACGATATATCAAATCGAAGTTTGAGGTGTCTAGTTTATGGTGTAAAAGTTTGAGAGGCAGTGTCCTTGTGGTTAGGTGCATTTTATTCCGTGAAGTTTGGACGTTTTAGGCTGTTTTGGAGTTGGTAGGCAATGTTGTTTGTCCAACTTCAAACGGCGATAACCGGAGCTCCCGAGCTCGGAATTGAGTGTGTGATAGCTTGATAGAAAGGTAAGTGAATAAGGAAAAAAGATAACCTGGATTTTAAGTTTGGATTTTTATTTTGTGTTCGTAGAAAAACAGATTGGCAAATCCTGTTAAGTGGTAAAAACGTAAAAAGTGAGGAATTGGCTAAGTGGGTTTATGGGAACCCCTTAGTATCTTGTAGGTAATAAATTAAAGTGTATAAATAGTTAAGAAAGTCTTCCGCTAGTGTTTCAGTTACGGTCACAGCTTTTTATTATTACGTTTTTTATACTTTTACTGTTCGCGTAATAATCGGAAAAAGTTTACTCTCATTTTT
>JAVKPL010005796.1:0-24533 GCA_032173675.1 Gastrolobium villosum | reverse complement strand
ATATGTGTGGCTACTCGTTCAGTTAGGTATTGCTATTATGTTAAGTCTAAGGAGAACATAGCGGATCCGTTAACCAAAGGGATTCCTAGAGAGTTGGTTGAATATTTGTCCAGGAATGGGTTTAAGGCCTATCAATTGTTGAGCATTGCGGTAACTCTACCTAGAAGAGTGGAGATCCCATGAACTAGGTTCAAAGAGACAACTAAGTGATGGTCGACTGCCCAAACACTGTGGAGTTTTAAACTCATACTCATTCCTAGACAAGACAGTGTATTTATGAGGGTAAGCACTTAGGCTTTTAATGATTTCATAAATCTGTTGTGTTCAGATGATGTATAGTGAGTTACGTCACAAGAAATCACCTATGTGAGTGTGAAGTGAGGGCCGCTTCTATGAGAATTTTTCAAAGGCCGATTCTCGAACAACACTCGCAGAACCAGGTAGGTGTCCCACGGCCAAAATGGGCGCAACAAAGGACCAACGATGCTAGAGAAGCAATTGTGTGACTCCTATTGTCTAGGTATACACTAAAGGTTGACGGTTCAAGTCGCCCTAGACCACCGATTGACCGAGTATATCCGATAGGTTTTCACTAGAGAAGTTTCAAAGGTAACTCCACCTATCTCGATGCAGTTGTTTCTCGTTGAGGAATTTACACTTTGCATTTATACTCTTATGCATATAGTCACGATGTTTTGACTTCTTATCCATGTGGGGGATTGTTGGAATTAATGAGAATAATATACAATGATCCATTGGTTATGAATAAGAAGTGGGTTAATAGAGAGAAAAAGAGAAAAGGGAAGATGAAGAGTTATGTGGGTTATTTAAGAAAGTCCCACATTGGACAATTGGTAGAAAGTGGGAGAGTATATAAACTCCCACCACCATCTCCTTAATTGGCCCTTGGGTCACTACATATTTTATGTAGGGGGAGGAGATAGGTGGGCCTTGGTTCACCACCACACACACGCGCGCGCGCCGCCGCCGCCGCCGTCCGTCCGGCCGGCTCGGTTCGGTTCGGTTAGGTTCGGTTCGGTTGTGTGTAATAAAAATAATTTTTTATTAAATTATTTTTATTTTTTGTCCAAACGTTGCTTCCCTCCAAAATTCGAACCCAACCGCCGTTTTTTGAACCGAATCGCGAATCGGTTAAAGGACGTGTCTACTCGCCGAACCGGTCACCGGTTGTACCTGTTCGTCGGAACGGTCACCGGTCATACCCGTTCGCCACCGTCAGACACGGCGGTTCGCCGCCGGCGACTGTTCATCGTGACCGGTCAGTGTCTATAAATAGACACTGACACATTCGAAAAATCCATCCGGTTTTCTGCACAAAACCTCTGCCGGAATTTTTGTTCTTCCGGTATTGCATACTGTTCTTCATCCTCCGGTGTAAATTCTTCTGGCATCCTGTTGTGTTCGTTTGGGCTGTTGACTGGTAGTGCCGCCACTCTTCAGACGAAATCCGTTCTATCCTGGGAGACAAGTGTCCATCAACCTTTGGCATCAGTGAGGGGGCAAATTGTCTTAAGGAGACACGTTCTGTGGGCTCGGATTTAATTCCTCTACTGCATTCATTCTTCTGTTTCTGTCTGTTTCAAACATATCAAGTAAGCCTGTTCTTATTTTATTTTTATTGCACAGTGATAACTCTGATCATCTACCCCTTCTGTCAAATACATGGGTTCAAGGCAATAGTGATTTGATATCACCCTCTGTCTTCTATAACATAATCCGGTACTCCTTATCACAATATTAATTTTTCTTTCTTTTTTTACCCTGTTATTTTTCTTTTTTCCACTTTTGCCCTTCCATTTACACTAAGGAGCCACCAAAAAAACGGTGATCCCGAATCACAATAAATAATCTCGTCCAAGTGTCTATAAGCTATAGTATTATGCGTTATGACATGTTAGAGAAAAATTGTAGTATATGGGTGCTCAAGGAATTCGATGAGCCAAACCAATTAAAAATCAACATCTCCGGTGCCAACTATATGGAAAAAGGAAAAAAATATTTTTTTTTATAATAAACAATTTATTTTTTAATACAAGTGTCATGTATTAAAAGGCCCATGATAGTCGCGTTATGTAACAGTGTTTTGGCAAGGATAAAAAAAGAAACGGAGATTATACCAAAAAAATAAATAAAATGGCGTTATCCATATATTATAAAGTGTTTATTGTCGGATATACAAAAAAAAAATGTTTATTGTCATCACCTCAAGATAAGTTAATTGTTTACATTAAAGGCCAGACAATAATTTACCAAAAAAAGGGGCCACGCAAGAATAGCCATCCTGCCCATCCAGATTACGACTGAAACTGATATAATGAATTGCTCAAGGTTAAAAATATAATAAATATAAAAATTATTCATCCGCCTCCTAACAACTTAAATTTTTACCGTAATTGGTTGCTTCTGTGATGGGGCAATTAAAAATATAATATAAACATATATAAAAACCATTTATTTATTTACTTTAATAATTTAAACTTTTGAGACAATTGATTAGTTGAGACCCTGCGATGTAACCAGCCATATTCAGTTCTAGAGTGAAAATTATTCTAATATGCATAGTTCAAGTAGAGACAGAATTTGAACCCTTGGGTGTTTTCTGAATTTGTGTTCTTCAACCTTAAAGTTGATCAGAAGATGATTAAATAACGAGTTGCCTACACCAGTTGGTGGGACATTTTTATTTATATCTGGTCAATGTTAATAATTTTTAATTATTAGAAAATATTTATCATTTTTTTTATGAGGGAAAATATTTATCTTTTTAAAAAACGTAATTTTGTATTAATTTAAATGAAACAATCATATTTTTAGTGTATATTTGTTGATCTTCTACAATCTCTCTCCTCCAAAAAATTAAGAGCACACAGAAAAAGGAAATATTATACAGGAAAAAGAATGTAAAAAATCAACAAATACGCATCAAAACATGATTATTTAAAAAAAAACTATTTTTATTTTAAATGAAACAATCATGTTTTGATATATATTTGTTAATCTTCTATATTCTCTCTCCTTCACAAAATTAGGTGGGAAGAAAAAGAAAGAATACTATGGAGGAGGAAGAATAAAAAAAATTGACAAGCTATTAAAACACAGTTATATAAATTCCGTTGAAATTATAGACGGAATTTTGAATTGAAAATTATTATATGATGGAATTAATTTTTCAATTAATTTTTTATGAATAAAAAGTTTGAATTGAAAAGATCTGTCATTTCATTGCCAAACAGATGTATTGCTAAGTCCTAACAAACGTGTTGTTTCATCATTAAATGAGTGTTTTTTTAATCGTGACCCTATATTTTCCATAAATAGATAGATAATGATGTGAGAGTGATTAGGGGTTTGAAGGATGTAGCGCATCCAACTGGAAAGGTATATGTCTACAATGGTCTTTACAAGATTCAGGAATCGTGGGTGGAGAAAGCAAAATCTAGTTTCAACGTGTTCAAGTATAAATTAGTCAGGTTGCCTGAGCAGCCTGAAGCATACATGATATGGAAATCCATTCAACAATGGACTGAGAAGTCTGCTTCTAGAATGGGGGTTATATTGCCTGATCTTACTTCTGGGGCCGAAAATTTACCTGTTTGTCTTGTGAACGATGTTGATAACGAGAAGGCCCCTGCATATTTCACTTACTGCCCTGGTCTCAAGAATTTGAAGCTAACAGCTACTTTGGAATCTACTGCTGGATGTTCTTGCATTGGTGGATGCAAACCTGGCAATTTTAATTGTCCTTGCATACAAAAGAATGGAGGTTATCTCTCATATTATGCAAATGGGGTACTTGCGGACCTAAAATCCGTGATACATGAGTGCGGTCCTTCGTGTCAGTGCCCTCCTAATTGCCGAATTCGGGTTTCGCAAGGTGGCTTGAAATTTCATTTGGAGGTGTTTAGAACCAAAGACAAAGGGTGGGGTCTAAGATCATGGGATCCTATTCGTGCTAGAACTTTCATTTGTAAGGATGCAAGGGAAGTGATTGATAATGCTAGAGTAGAGGAGCTGGGCGGTGAAAATGAAGATGATGAATGCGAGTAGAGTCAAAAATGTAATCATCTTCATTTTCACTGCCTAGCTCCTCTACTCTAGCATTATCAATCACTTCCCATGCATACTCACATATGAAGGTTCCAGCACGAATAGGATCCCATGATCTTAGACCCCACCCTTTGTCTTTGGTTCTAAACACCTCCAAACGAAATTTCAAGCCATCTTGCGAAACCCGGATTCGGTTAATTAGAGGGCACTGACATGAAGGACCGCACTCATGTATCACGGATTCTAGACCTATAACACCTCAAATATTTAAATGTGTATTTTAATATTATATTGTGAAAGGAAAAATGGTGGATTAGTGAAAATCCATGAATTATGGCCAAAATGGGCAAAAAGGGCAAAATGGTAATTTACCAACCGTGTGTTATGAGGCAAAAATACTGAGTTAGAGATTTCGAATGACAAAAATAATGCTGAAAATGGAATCAGGGCGAAAAATTGAGTGAATAGGCAAATTTGGGAAAAATTGATGAATAGTGATTTTTTTGTGTTAAAATACTGAGGTGTGAGTGTACCGATAGGTGTGAAATTTTGATCAATATTTTGGAGAAATAAAAATATGTCATGGACTGGAAAAATATTTAGATTAAGGATTTGTGATCGGAATTTTTATCGGAGTTAAAGTTAGATCGCGTGTGGGACCCGTGTGACCGAAGTCACTTGGCCCCACCCTCTTTTTCTTTCCTTCTTTCCTTCTTTTCTCTCCATCCCTCGCGCGCTCTCTGTGAAAAAGGAGGCCAAACCCCATTTCTTCCCCATTTCTTCCATTTCATCATTTCTCCACCGAATCGCTTGATTTTGGTGTTGAAATCTATCGTAAACAACCTTCCAAAGCCATTGGTAACACTTAGAAGCCTTGAATCCATCTCTTTGGCCGCGTTTTTGAGCAACTCAGATTCGACCCACTTTGATTTTTGGAGATTTCTTGGAGTTTTGATCTTCAAATGGTTTAGTGAAGCCTTGGTGGTGATCATACAACACATTGTAAGTATATTTGTGGTCTTTTGATGGTTGATTTCTTAGATCTATGAATTTGTGTTCTAAGCTTTGATTTTAGATGTGTGATGATAGAGAGCTCAAATGGAAAAATGCTATTAGATGAAAAGGCCTTAGAATCATGTTTGTAAGCTAGAAATGCTATGTTAATTTTTGGTGAAAAATATAGGTTTTTAACTTGGAGGAATTTGAGGAATTTTCATGAAAAGTGAGTTTTGGTGTAATTTGGATTTGATGACTGTTGTAGGGTGCCTCACACGGACGGAATTGTGAAAGGTTAAATTGGAGCATACGTTTGGAACGGATTGCTAAGTATTGAGGTAAACTCTTGGAACTTGGGTTTGATCCCTAGTGTGCTCCACCACACCTAGTGGAAGGTAGTGGTTGGATGATGTGGTTATGACATGTCGTGATTGTGTGCTTGTATGCATATTGCTTGTATTTTGTGAAAATTGTTTGGTCACTGGCCAGTTGACGTGTGCTGGGTTTGGACATCCGCTGGATCATTTCGTGACGGAGTGCCAGTTGGACTGCCATGGGGTCGACTCTGGGAGCGACCCCAGGATGAGCCAAACGTGGGACATCCGCCGGATAGGTCTCTTGAGGAGTTCCGGTTGGGCTGCCATGGAGTTTTCTCAACCATGGGAGAAGCTCTAGGATTTTCTCGGGAGCTATATGATGGAGCCCTTGAACGTGAATCCATGAGTGGATGTTCTTGGGTTGTCTCCAGTTGGATGGTGATATTGCTTTACTTGCACATTACTTTATGTCATATTTGTACATTTTAGTGAGCCATGGAGTGGAGAGAGCCTCTAGCTCCATTGGTTTACTGAGATATATCCGTATATCTCACCCCGTGTTTGGGGGACCACATTTCAGGTCACTATGAGCCGGGAGGAGCTTCGGGCAAGAAGCCCGTATAGTGGACGTTGGATTGGCATGCGGTGCATTGGGATTGCATGACCTTTTGGAGGAGTTTATGGAGTGCACATAGCATACCATTAGTATTTTGAGACTTAGGTCATGAACATATTGCATGATGTTGTATCCATGCTTTTGTTAGTGTTCGTGGTCATATGCTAAGTCTTGTTATGTTTCATTATTCATGGCATGGATAACTGTATATTTTGAGTGAGCATGGGACTTGTCCATTGCCACATTCATAGCCTTGAAGTCTTGATGAGTAATGTTGTAAAAATGGTCCATATTTGCATGTAAATGGCCATTATTTTGAGGATGTTGTAAATGATGTTTAATCTAAGGAAAATGCATGATGGAAGGGCCTAGAGCCTACATTAGGACATGATTATGTGTTATGTGGAGTACCAAGGGGTTAGGGATGGGTTACACACCCTTTTTGGGGTTTAAAATGCTGTAATCTGTCATTTTGCTGCATAGTAATCGATTACCCAAGGCATGGTAATCGATTACCATGCAACAGGGGACGAAAAATTGGCTACTGTCTGCACTGGTAATCGATTACTGGCCTTTGGTAATCGATTACCATGTGAGGTAATCGATTACCCAAAGTTGGTAATCGATTACCAGAACAGAGGATTGAGAAAATTGGCTACTGCCTCATTTTTGACAGGTGGTAATCGATTACCACCCACTGGTAATCGATTACCACAGTGTAATTTTCGAAAATTCAGTTTTTTCTAGACTAAAAGAAAGGGGCTTAACTTGATGGGTAGAACTCCAAATGATACGTGGTTTGAAACCACGCGTAGATAACGTAAAGGACTATAACTTGGTAAAATGAGAGAGTAAGATGGTGAGTTTAAATGAAGTGAATAAAAAGAAAGATTTATGATGTTAGAAAGTGTATGATTCCGCAAATGGCATTTACAATTATAGTGTGGTTTTAAATTGATTACGGAAAATGTATTGATGTAAAAGAAAAGGAATATGTTAAAAGAAAAATTTGCCCGTAATTTAATTAATCTAATCACTGTGATTGTAACTGCGCTTAATATCATAATCAATGTTAACAATACCGGTGTACAACGGGCTGTTACATTTTATGGTATCAGAGCAGTTTTGTTTAGGGAACTCTGATTGTTTGTGTATGTTGTATCTTGTGTGCCATAGCTATCTGTGAACTATTTATGATTAATGTATATGTGATTCCTCAGTGTGGGTCTGATCAACTCATTCCTTTGTGTTACATGTACAGATATCATGAGTAGGGCACGAGGTCGCCGTGGGGCACGTGGTGCAGGTCCTTTGCCACCGGATCCGGTCACTGCAGTCCTGAATGCTCTGCAGGCGGAAACGGCTGCAAATAGAAATATGACTGAGAACCTGATGAAAACTAATCAGGATATGATGCAGGCCTTTATGGCTGAGATGAGGGCGGATAGAGGTCGTCCTAGGAGGGATAATACACCTCCACATACGGCTACGGTGACTCCTACACCGACGCCATCTGTTACTCCTCAACAGGGGGAGAGTGGGGCTAGTCACCACACTGGTGAGGCTAGTCATCATACTACTACTGACCCTAGCTATGTTCCTGATCCGTCATCTGTTGCCCAATCTACTGGGGCTGCTGGGCAGGTGCTTGATAATGCTGATGATGAGCGTAGGCTCATATCCTTTAGGAAACATAAGCCACCCGCATTTCTGGGGTCAAGGGACCCAAAGGAGGTTACTGCTTGGTTGAGGGGTATGGATAAGATTTTTCAAGTTATGAGATGCCAAGATCCGCAGAAGTTGTTATATTCTGTTTATATGCTGGAGGGTGATGCCCAAGAGTGGTGGGACAATGTGTCTCGCCCATTTGTTATTCAGGGTGAGGTTCTTACTTGGACTTTGTTTGAAGGATTATTTCATGAAGAATATTTTCCCCGCGATGTTCGGGAGGCAAAGCAAGGTGAATTTGATAAGTTGGTACAGGGAGTTATGACTGTGGATGCCTATGTGGCAAAATTTAATGAACTTGTGAAATTTGCAAACTATGGAGGTACTCTACCTACTCCTGAATTCTTGTCAGCTAAATTTCAAAGAGGGCTGAGTGAGAAAATTGCTAAGAGAATGTCAAATACCGCAGTGAGAAACTTTGCTGATTTGGTGACCCAATGCAAGAGGGTCGAGACTGTTTATGGGAGGTATCCAAAAGCGGATAAGGTAAAAGAACAAGATGTTAAGAGGACACCTGGTCCTTCTGGTAATACAAATAGAGGAGGTTTCAATAATAACAACAGGGGTAGGGGGTTGCATGTGAGGCAGCCTCCTGGTCAATTCAAGAGGGGTGGAAACACTGGTGGTGGTGGTGCTGCGGACAGATTTTATATCCCAAAATGTGGGATGTGTGGGAAATACCACAAGGGTGTATGTGGTGCTGGTCCGTTGACATGTTTTAAGTGTGGTCGGAGTGGCCACTTTGCTAGAGATTGTCCATCTTCTTCGGGGCAGGCTGCGAATCTGCAGGCCTTGCCGGCAGCTACTACTACTGCTACTCCCATTACTGCTGTTCCTACTGTGGGACGAGTTTATACTACAAATGCGCAACATACTCAAAAGGCTCCGAATTTGGTTAAAGGTATAATTTTCCTATCTAATGTTGATTTATCTGTGTTGTTTGATTCGGGAGCAACGCATTCATTTGTGGCGGACTATGTGGCTAAGGCGTTGGACTTAAAGGTAACACGAATGGTTCCTCCGATGCGTATTACTACTGCTACAGGAGAGGTTAGTGAGTCGTCTTGGATTTGTGAAGATGTGAAGTTTACTTATTTAGGCAGGGGTTATACCATTGATTTAATTATCTTACCCCTGGCCTCTGTCAATTTGATTTTGGGGATGGATTGGTTGTCTCGGAACTGCGCAATGATTGATTGCTGCGGGAAGAGGTTGTTGTTATCTCACGAGAGGCCGTCTGTTTGTCCGTCTTTATATTTGTCTGTCAGTCAAACTGTGAAAGCCTTGAAGGCTGGAGATTTGGGTTATGTTCTGTTGGGCGGATTGGTAGGTGACAAAAAGGAAGAGATTTCTAATATTCCAGTTGTTAATGAGTTTGAGGATGTATTTCCGGATGAGATACCGGAATTCCCGCCTGAGAGAGAGATTGAATTCTCGATTGACTTATTGCCTGGTGTGGGGCCGATCTCTTTGGCTCCATACCGGATGTCGCCACTTGAGTTGGCTGAGTTGAAGAAACACATTGAAGAATTATCTGCTAAGAATTTTATTAGGCCGAGTGTGTCTCCGTGGGGAGCACCGGTTATATTTGTAAAGAAAAAGGATGGTAGCATGAGATTGTGCACTGACTACCGACAGCTGAATAAAGTGACTATTAAGAACCGATACCCATTACCGCGTATTGATGATTTATTAGATCAGTTGAGGGGTGCCTGTGTATTTTCAAAGATTGATCTCCGGTCCGGATATCACCAGATTCGGATTAAACCGGAGGATGTACCTAAAACAGCTTTCCGATCCAGATATGGACATTTTGAATATCAAGTGATTCCTTTCGGGCTTACTAATGCCCCTGCGGTGTTCATGGACTATATGAACCGCATTTTCAAACCGTTTTTGGACCAGTTTGTAATTGTTTTCATTGATGACATTTTGATATACTCTAAGAGTAAGGAGGAGCACGTCGACCATTTGAGGACTGTGTTGCAGGTGTTGAAAGACAAGAAACTGTATGCTAAACCGTCTAAGTGTGAATTCTGGTTGTCTGAGGTGCAATTTTTGGGTCACGTTATTTCTGCAAGTGGTGTTGCAGTGGATCCAAGCAAGATTGAAGCGGTGAGTGACTGGGAAAGACCTAAGACTGTGACTGAAATTAGAAGTTTTATGGGGCTTGCTGGCTATTATCGCCGATTTATTCAGGGATTTTCTGCAATGGTTCTACCGTTGACCCGATTGACACGAAAGGATGTTCCTTTTGTGTGGACCCAGGAATGTGAGGACTGTTTTTTGCTACTTAAAGAGAAATTGACCACTGCTCCGGTGTTGACTCTACCTGATCCGGAGGGTGAGTTTGTGTTATATTGTGATGCTTCTAAGAAAGGTTTAGGGAGCGTGTTGATGCAGGAAGGAAAAGTGATTGCATATGCGTCTAGGCAGTTGAGGCCGCATGAAGAAAATTATCCGACGCACGACTTGGAGTTGGCTGCTATTGTGTTTGCCTTGAAAATTTGGAGGCACTTTCTATATGGGATGAAATTTGCTGTGTTCAGCGACCATAAGAGTTTGAAATATTTATTTGATCAGAAGGAGCTGAATATGAGACAGCGTAGATGGGTTGAATTTTTGAAAGATTATGACTTTGAGCTGAAATACCACCCGGGAAAAGCTAATGTTGTGGCAGATGCATTAAGTATGAAGTCTGTCAATTTATCTCATATGATGATGTGGGACAATGAAGTGATTGAGCAATTCCGTGACATGAAAATAACGGATTTCTTTGCAGGAAGAATGTGTGATATGGAGTTGACTCGGATTGAGAACGAGCTGCACGAGAAGATTAAAGAGACCCAGATTCGCAATGAAAGTATAAAGTATTTGAAAGGCCAGAGTGGCATATCTGTTAATGAACAGGGATTGTTATTATATCAGGGCAGGATTGTTGTGCCCAAGGAACTTGCTGAGGAAGTTATGACTGAGGCCCATAAGGGTCAATATGCTATCCACCCAGGTGCCACAAAGATGTACCAAGATTTGAAAGTGAAGTTCTGGTGGCCTGGGATGAAGAGGGATGTTGCCGAGTACGTGTCTAAGTGCTTGGTTTGTCAAAAAGTGAAAATAGAGCATCAGAAACCTGCTGGATTACTTCAGCCGCTGGATATACCTGAATGGAAATGGGAGAGTATTTCAATGGATTTTGTTGTTGGATTGCCGCGAACTCAAGCTGGTTATGATTCAATTTGGGTCATTGTGGACCGACTTACGAAGTCTGCACATTTTCTACCAGTACGAGTGGACTACACTACAGAGAAGTTAGCTACATTGTATGTAAAGGAGATTGTTAGACTCCATGGGATACCGATTAGCATTGTGAGTGATCGGGACCCGAAGTTTACTTCACGATTTTGGGGAGCTTTGCAGCAGGCTTTTGGCACTCAGCTTCGGCTGAGCACTGCTTATCACCCGCAGACTGATGGTCAGACTGAGAGGACCATACAGACACTTAAGGATATGCTGAGAGCATGCACACTGGAACAGGGTAATGCCTGGGATAGGTATTTACCACTGGTGGAATTTTCTTATAATAACAGTTTTCATTCCAGTCTGGGTATGGCACCATATGAGGTTTTGTATGGCAGGAGGTGTCGTACGCCCACTTGTTGGACTGAGGTAGGCGATAAAGAAAGATTTGGTCCGGATTTTGTGCAGGAAACAACAGTGCAAATTGAAATGATTAGAGAAAAATTGAAACAGGCACAGAATCGGCAGAAGAGCTACTATGACAATAAGCATAGACCGCTGGAATTTGAGGAAGGTGACCATGTATTTGTACGTTTGTCGCCGGTCACAGGCGTTGGCCGTGCGTTGGGTGTGAGGAAGCTGAGTCCACGGTTCATTGGGCCGTATCAGATTATGAAAAGAGTAGGATTGGTGGCCTATCAGCTTGCCTTACCCCCGCAATTGTCTAATTTACATGATGTTTTTCATGTGTCGCAGTTGCGACGTTATGTTCCGGATGAATCACATGTGGTGATACCGGATAATATTGAAATCAGGGAGAACTTGAAGACTCCCATTGGTCCTATTGCAGTTTTGGATCGCAGTGAAAAGCGATTGAGAAGTAAAGTGATTCCCATGCTGAAGATTCAGTGGGAAGGCCGCACACCTGAGGAGGCTACTTGGGAGCGGGAGGACGAGATTCTCCGGCTGTATCCTGAGTTAGCGAGCAGGTATGATTTAATTTTGCGGACAAAATTTCAAAAAGGTGGGGTGAATATAACACCTCAAATATTTAAATGTGTATTTTAATATTATATTGTGAAAGGAAAAATGGTGGATTAGTGAAAATCCATGAATTATGGCCAAAATGGGCAAAAAGGGCAAAATGGTATTTTACCAACCGTGTGTTATGAGGCAAAAATACTGAGTTAGAGATTTCGAATGACAAAAATAATGCTGAAAATGGAATCAGGGCGAAAAATTGAGTGAATAGGCAAATTTGGGAAAAATTGATGAATAGTGATTTTTTAGTGTTAAAATACTGAGGTGTGAGTGTACCGATAGGTGTGAAATTTTGATCAATATTTTGGAGAAATAAAAATATGTCATGGACTGGAAAAATATTTAGATTAAGGATTTGTGATCGGAATTTTTATCGGAGTTAAAGTTAGATCGCGTGTGGGACCCGTGTGACCGAAGTCACTTGGCCCCACCCTCTTTTTCTTTCCTTCTTTCCTTCTTTTCTCTCCATCCCTCGCGCGCTCTCTGTGAAAAAGGAGGCCAAACCCCATTTCTTCCATTTCATCATTTCTCCACCGAATCGCTTGATTTTGGTGTTGAAATCTATCGTAAACAACCGTCCAAAGCCATTGGTAACACTTAGAAGCCTTGAATCCATCTCTTTGGCCGCGTTTTTGAGCAACTCAGATTCGACCCACTTTGATTTTTGGAGATTTCTTGGAGTTTTGATCTTCAAATGGTTTAGTGAAGCCTTGGTGGTGATCATACAACACATTGTAAGTATATTTGTGGTCTTTTGATGGTTGATTTCTTAGATCTATGAATTTGTGTTCTAAGCTTTGATTTTAGATGTGTGATGATAGAGAGCTCAAATGGAAAAATGCTATTAGATGAAAAGGCCTTAGAATCATGTTTGTAAGCTAGAAATGCTATGTTAATTTTTGGTGAAAAATATAGGTTTTTAACTTAGAGGAATTTGAGGAATTTTCATGAAAAGTGAGTTTTGGTGTAATTTGGATTTGATGACTGTTGTAGGGTGCCTCACACGGACGGAATTGTGAAAGGTTAAATTGGAGCATACGTTTGGAACGGATTGCTAAGTATTGAGGTAAACTCTTGGAACTTGGGTTTGATCCCTAGTGTGCTCCACCACACCTAGTGGAAGGTAGTGGTTGGATGATGTGGTTATGACATGTCGTGATTGTGTGCTTGTATGCATATTGCTTGTATTTTGTGAAAATTGTTTGGACACTGGCCAGTTGACGTGTGTTGGGTTTGGACATCCGCTGGATCATTTCATGACGGAGTGCCAGTTGGACTGCCATGGGGTCGACTCTGGGAGCGACCCCAGGATGAGCCAAACGTGGGACATCCGCCGGATAGGTCTCTTGAGGAGTTCCGGTTGGGCTGCCATGGAGTTTTCTCAACCATGGGAGAAGCTCTAGGATTGTCTCGGGAGTTATATGATGGAGCCCTTGAACGTGAGTCCATGAGTGAATGTTCTTGGGTTGTCTCCAGTTGGATGGTGATATTGCTTTACTTGCACATTACTTTATGTCATATTTGTACATTTTAGTGAGCCATGGAGTGGAGAGAGCCTCTAGCTCCATTGGTTTACTGAGATATATCCGTATATCTCACCCCGTGTTTGGGGGACCACATTTCAGGTCACTATGAGCCGGGAGGAGCTTCGGGCAAGAAGCCCGTATAGTGGACGTTGGATTGGCATGCGGTGCATTGGGATTGCATGACCTTTTGGAGGAGTTTATGGAGTGCACATAGCATACCATTAGTATTTTGAGACTTAGGTCATGAACATATTGCATGATGTTATTTCCATGCTTTTGTTAGTGTTCATGGTCATATGCTAAGTCTTGTTATGTTTCATTATTCATGGCATGGATAACTGTATATTTTGAGTGAGCATGGGACTTGTCCATTGCCACATTCATAGCCTTGAAGTCTTGATGAGTAATGTTGTAAAAATGGTCCATATTTGCATGTAAATGGCCATTATTTTGAGGATGTTGTAAATGATGTTTAATCTAAGGAAAATGCATGATGGAAGGGCCTAGAGCCTACATTAGGACATGATTATGTGTTATGTGGAGTACCAAGGGGTTAGGGATGGTTTACACACCCTTTTTGGGGTTTAAAATGCTGTAATCTGTCATTTTGCTGCATAGTAATCGATTACCCAAGGCATGGTAATCGATTACCATGCAACAGGGGACGAAAAATTGGCTACTGTCTGCACTGGTAATCGATTACTGGCCTTTGGTAATCGATTACCATGTGAGGTAATCGATTACCCAAAGTTGGTAATCGATTACCAGAACAGAGGATTGAGAAAATTGGCTACTGCCTCATTTTTGACAGGTGGTAATCGATTACCACCCACTGGTAATCGATTACCACAGTGTAATTTTCGAAAATTCAGTTTTTTCTAGACTAAAAGAAAGGGGCTTAACTTGATGGGTAGAACTCCAAATGATACGTGGTTTGAAACCACGCGTAGATAACGTAAAGGACTATAACTTGGTAAAATGAGAGAGTAAGATGGTGAGTTTAAATGAATTGAATAAAAAGAAAGATTTATGATGTTAGAAAGTGTATGATTCCGCAAATGGCATTTACAATTATAGTGTGGTTTTAATTGATTACGGAGAATGTATTGATGTAAAAGAAAAGGAATATGTTAAAAGAAAAATTTGCCCGTAATTTAATTAATCTAATCACTGTGATTGTAACTGCGCTTAATATCATAATCAATGTTAACAATACCGGTGTACAACGGGCTGTTACAAGACCCGCAATGTTAACAATACCGGTGTACAATGAGAGATAAACTTTATTCTTTTGTATGCAAGGACAGTTTAAATTGCCAGGTTGGCATCCACCAATGCTAGAACATCCAGTAGTAGATTCCAAAGGATCTGTTAGCTTCAAATTCTTGAGACCAGGGTAGTAAGTGAAATATGCAGGGCCCTTCTCGTTATCAACATCGTTCACAAGACAAACAGGTAAATTTTTGGCCCAGAAGTAAGATCAGGCAATATAAACCAGATTTTGCTTTCTCCACCCACGATTCCTGAATCTTGTAAAGACCATCGTAGACATATACCTTTCCAGTTGGATGCGCTATATCCTTCAAACCCCTAATTACTCTCACATCATTACCTCGATGCAAAGATATTCCACAAGAGAAAATGGGGGACGGCGAGGCTCTGATACCATGTAAAGAACCTTGGGATACACCACCTCAAAAGCTAGCTCAAATGGTGGGAGTGTCCAAGGCCTTATAAACTCCACATTAGAACGGCAGTGGTCCTTGGCCAAAATCAGGCGGCACGCGCCTCCACACGCCGCTAGAAGTGGCTGTGCGTGGGCTTCACGCGCTGGAGCTGTGGTGGCGCGTGAGAGCGCGTGGGCGGTCTTCACCAGCGGAAATTTTGGCACGGTGGTCGTGCGGCGAGCACGGTTTTGTTAGTGTCTGGTCGGAGCAAGAAATCCGCCGGGAAGGGTCAAAAAGTAGATGAAACAGGTGCTGTGCTAATGTGTCTGATCGGAATAGTGGTCTTCTTGGTCCAAGAGATCCTCGGAAAAATTTTCCGGTGGCGGCTGATGGCAGCAAGGGACGAAAAATTCGTAGGTGCGGAAGCAGAGCCCTCAGGATCAAGAGCTCTGATACCAACTTGTAAAAAAGGTATTTGAAATAATATTGAATTGTAAATAAAACTGTACAAGAGTACTCTATTTATAGAGTACAGAAAGGTCTAATGGGCCAAGCCCAAAAATAATAAAAGTAAAACCTAGAGAAATCTAGATCCTTCTTGAGGATTCTAAATAATTAAAAATAAATAAATAAGAAAAACTAATTTCTAATATTTACAACAAATAAATAAACCATAATATTTACAATAGATATCAAGATAAATAATCATCTCATCTAAAAGTTTAAGTTATTAGGTGAAGTCTTTAATAATTTTGGGGAATATTGGATCCCCTTATGTGTTATCTAATATGACCATGTGGAAAAATCAGAATTATACAAAGGTGAATCAATGGTGATAAGGGTAGAGAGCAAAAAAAAAAAAAACATATTGAAATAGGTAGTTACAAAATCTGTTGATTCACCCTTGTATAGTTAGGATTCTTTCAAATGACATGATCATATTAAAGTAATATGTGAGGATCTTTTTTCAATGGTTTGTGAGTGGATCCTCTCATGCATTATTTAACCTGACCATGTCATATAGAAAAATATTAACCATATAAAGGTGAATCAATGGTGAAAAGGGAAGAGAAATAAAAATATCTTGAAATAGATGCTTACAAAATCATCATCGTTGGAATGTTGGAGATGAGAATTTATTAAACAAATATAATATAAAAATAGGGAAATCATATTCTTACGTCACAGAATAATAGATCTCTTATGCAATAGTTACTTTTTTTGAAAAGGGTCCCACTATTTAATAAAATAAAATAAAAAAACTATTAATACGGTTTGCTGTGAGTGTGTAGGAAAATTCGATGTCTTCTACTGCTGAAGATAATATAACCCCATAAAAATATTAATGTGACCTTTTTAACAATTTGTATTTTTCAAAACCAAAGTTTACATCGTATATATTAGAGTTTGGGTTTTATTCGTCTCATTTAACATAAGATAGATATCTTATGTTGGAGAGAGAAAATAGGTGAGTCCCACCATTACAAGAAAAAAGAAAAAAAAAAGAAAAAGGTGGGATACGAAAATCGAAATGAGAGAAAATGAGAAAATGAGAGATGATATCTCATGTGAAGGGAGAGTGATATTTCCCTTAGAGTTTATATGATCGAGTGGTCATAAGTTCGATCCTCATCGCCCCTATTTTATCAATAAATAATTAAATATTATAGATTTTTTTAACATAGACAAATGAATCTGTGTATAAATTATCCGCCCTTCAAGTTCAATGTACTCTTGTGTAAAGCGACATATAAAAAAATATAATATAAAATCATTCTTGCGACTTTCTCTAAATAACTTAAATTTTTGGGTTAAAATAATTATTTACATATAACCCATTCCAATTCAATCCATTAATTGGACAAATTTTTAGTTGACAAAAAAAATCCGATTAGTGATCCATTATTTACATACCACACATGCCAATTCAATCCATTACTGAAACAAAGACAATCATAAAGCAAATAAAAATAATAATAAAAGGAAAAAAAAGTAAATTTATAATTTCAGAGATCAATATAAAGAAAGCAACTTAATTGAGGCTTTGATTCAAATACAGCCCTAGGCTCCATGATGAATATCAATATTTTCCCTTTTAATTTTTTAAATTTATCTAATCATTTGATTAGTGACGCTTAACAATTACCTGTCCACATTGGATGTCGTTGAATTACATATCATCATGAAACTATAGTTCCGGGATTTCAGATGGACGATGCAATTATTATCTTCCTTGTCCAAGTGGGAAATAGTTTTTATGTTTCAGGACCACCCAATAATCCGGTACTCCCTCTCACAATATTAATTTTTTCTATCTTTTTTTTACCACTGTTATTTTTTTCTCTTTTCCACTTTTACCCTTCCATTTACACTAAGGGACCACCAAAAGAACGGTGGTCCCAGACCACAATAAATAATCTCGTCCAAGTGTCTATAAGCTATAGTATTCTGCGTTATCACATGTTAGAGAAAAATTGTAGTATACCGGCGCACAAGGAATTCGATGAGCCAAACCAATTAAAAATCAACATCTCCGGTGCCAACTATATGGAAAAAGGAAAAAAAATTATTTAAAATAAATATTTAGAATATAAAAATATTTAATTATATTCTAAATCAGAATTTGAACAAAATATATAAACAAATTCTGCATCAATATTTGATATAATTTTATTGATTTTTAATTCCAATTTATTGCAGAATTGATTAATTTATTTAGATGATAATGGTAGGTTTGAATCATGCATTTATAATTACTTAATATTTAAATTTATAATTACCACAAGATAATTACTAAGTTTATATATTACCTCAAAATTAGTTAATATTCTTAACAACATATTTATAATTAGCACAAAATATATCATTACAATTTATAATTAGCAATTAATTATCCTTATACTTATATAATTTAATCATCCTAAAATTTATTTAATTTTAAAATTTGATATACCTTCCTTCCTTACCCGAATTATTTCCCACACTTTTGATTTTTTCACGATGATGGGTAGCATCAGAGACGAGAAGCCCTCACATTCACAATCCCTTTGTCCTCTTCTCATTCTTCCCCTATAACTGCGTCTGAGAACGTGGGTGTTCTCTCCGCTGGGTCCGCCGTCGATGCCAAGTTCGGATTCTTGCGCCTCGATTTCCTGCAAAGCTCCATCATTGACAAGATAGATAGTAATAAGAGTATCCCATATAGCTTTAGCATTCATGAAATGTTTAATCTTAGCATACGCATCATCATATACACTTTTTCTAAGCATTTGCATAGCCTCAAGATTGAAGACAAAACATCTTTTATTGAAATCATTCATGCATTCTTCTATTTTCAATGAAAAACCTTTATCTACAACATGCCACATATAAAGATGAATTGATTGAATACAAACTTCCATTCTTTTAACCCAATATTCAAAATCCTCACCATCAAAGAATGGTGGTTTATCACATTCAAAGCCTTGCATTTTTTTGATTTAAAAATAAATTATATTGGAAGCCCCAACAAAGGATCTTTAACTCTAGGTGGTTAAACCTCTAACTGAGCACTAAGCTCTGATACCACTTGTTAGGAATGTGACTTCCATACTCAAGAGGGGTGAATTGAATATTACAAAATTTTCGTAAAAGTCCCCTTCTAGTTTCTAAATAATCATTTCAAGCAAATTCTAATATGTAGAAAGCTAATCAATATATTCAGACAATCCATAATATATAATATATCACAATTATAGAACTTATACTAGCACATACAAGATATCAGAGAAGCAATTCAAGTGCTAAAAATAAAGAGTTTAGAGTTTAGAGAATTGCAAACACAATATATCCTGGTTTGGTCACCACCACTTGTGACCTACGTCCAGACTGAAGCCGCTCGATCAACTCTTTCACGAATGTTCAAGCTTCACGGGTGCTTAACAAACCTTTAAAATCTTCCAAGACTTCGGGTTCTTGGATACCTTTCAAGACTTCGGGCTCTTGATGCTTTACAATTTTTCACTCCAAATTTACTTAGGAATTTGGTGACCTTTCAAACAATAGGTCTCACAACCCTTTCAACTCAAGAATAAAAGGAAGAAAATATTTGGAAATGAATATACACTATAAAAGTGTGGGTATACAACTTGAAGCACTATGGGAATATGGATTTTCAAGATATGAGCTCAAATATGTTTGATCTTTGAAAGATATGAAAGAATATGCAAGTGATAGTGTAGAAGCTCTCAAATCATCCTTAAGATGTGTAGGAATGGTGATTCATGTTTTAGGGTCATAAGGAATGTATTTATAGTGTTTCCATTGAAAACTAGCCGTTTATAGCCGTTGGAAAACTAGCCGTTGGAAAACTAGCCGTTGGAAACTAGCCGTTGGGAAACTAGTCGTTGGAAAACTAGCCCTTGCGAAACTATCCGTTTATAGCCGTTGGGATTAGTTTTGAAAAACTAGCCATTTTATAGCCATTGAGATCTGTCGCAGTGGTAATTGATTCCCAACTTGACAACAAAAATATCGTTTCATATTTTGGCTATAATTTGGGTTATACTTGTTGGATTGATGTGATCTTGGTCTCTTTGGAAAGATAAAAAAGAGATCTACAACTTTTATGAAGAACACAAAATAGAAATCCATCATCTTGGAGACGAAAAATTGTATGGAAGGAAGCAGCGAATTTAAGCAATAAATTCTAAGTTCAAATGTGTTCTAGCTTGCTTCCAACTACTTTTTGTGAAAGATCTTGACTTGATAAATATGTTTTGATGTTATAAAATATGTCAAGAATCTTTTCCATGAATTTTTCAAATTTCTTTCAAGTATATAAAGTTTATGATTATGCAATTTGAAAAAAACATTTACTTTGAGAAGAACTTTGAGCTCATGCAATGCAATCTATCATATACCCTCACATATATTCTAAGTCCTAAAGATATATTTCAAATATGATTTTAGACTTAGCTTTATGTCTTGTGTCTTGGATCTTTTCTTGAACTTGATGTTTTGACTTGTTGGATATGACAATGCTTGACACTTTGTTGGTTTTGATCATTTTTCACCATGGTTAGTTGTCTTTGATCTTTGTGTTGCTTTTCTAATTATTCCTTGTTGCTCTTGATCCAATGATCTTGCCACTTTGATATGACATTACTCTTCTTGTGTGGCTACATCATACATCTTCAATATCCGCATACGGTTAATGCTTTTTGCTCTCGACCAAAGCTCTTCTCTTTTTGTTGTTGCCATTTTGTTATCATCAAAATATACCGTGTATCTACAATATATATTTATTGTTCATAACTCGCTAATTGTATAAGTCTTTTTTAATACTTAACCTAATATTTGATAGGGACTTTTGTGCATTTAATGTATTTATTAACGAGATATGATTTTGATATGTTATTTACTTTGATTATATTTTCTTATCAGGTGCAATACAAAAAATTAGTATTAATTTTGTCGAGAGGAATTTTTTAAAAAAATTCTAAAAATTTCGACGGATTTTGTTTTCGTTAAAAATCTGAATATTAATTTTCGACGGAAATTCATTGATTTTCTGTTGAAATTTTTTGACAGAATTCATTTTCCGTCGAAAATCCTTACAACAATTTTCGACGGAATTTCAATGCTTTTCCGTCAAAAAAATTCGACGGAATTCATTTTCCGTCGAAAACCATTACAACAATTTTCGACGGAATTATAATGATTTTCCATCGAAATGTTTTGACGAAATTTGTTTTCCGTCAAAAGATTTCGACGGAATTTTTCGACGGAATTCTAATGATTTTCCATCGAAAATTTTCGAAGGAATTTTGAATTACGTGGAAAAATTTGTTATCAACGGAGAGAAATTCGACGACCTGAATTCCGTCGAAAGTCTTGTTTTCGACGGAATTTTCACCATTTTCGACAGAAAATATATTTTAAAATTTTAAATATATTTTTCTTTAATTATATACTTTATCAGTTTTAAAATATTTTTATTTAAATTTTATATCAGAATTAAAAAATATTAAATATATTCAATCTTTGAAAAGTATAATTATATTTGACTAAATTATATGTTCACTAAATTAATATTATTTTAGTTCACCATTAGGAAGAAATAAAAAATATTAATTTGAAACAAATTAAAACTTTGGAATAAAAATTATTTAAAAATAGATGGAGTAAATCATATCACTTTATTTATGTAATTAATATTATTATATGTTGGAATTAATTTTTCAATTAATTTTTCATGAATAAGAAGTTTGAATTGAAAAGATCTGTCATTTCATTGCCAAACGGATGTATTGCTAAGTCTTAACAAACGTGTTGTTTCATCATTAAAAGAGTGTTTTTTTAATCGTGACCCTATATTTTCTATAAATAGATAGATAATGATGTGAGAGTAATTAGGGGTTTGAAGGATATAGTGCATCCAACTGGAAAGGTATATGTCTACAATGGTCTTTACAAGATTCAGGAATCGTGGGTGGGGAAAGCAAAATCTGGTTTCAACGTGTTCAAGTATAAATTAGTCAGGTTGCCTGAGCAGCCTGAAGCATACATGATATGGAAATCCATTCAACAATGGACTGAGAAGTCTGCTTCTAGAATGGGGGTTATATTGCCTGATCTTACTTCTGGGGCCGAAAATTTACCTGTTTGTCTTGTGAACGATGTTGATAACGAGAAGGGCCCTGCATATTTCACTTACTGCCCTGGTCTCAAGAATTTGAAGCTAACAGCTCCTTTGGAATCTACTGCTGGATGTTCTTGCATTGGTGGATGCCAACCTGGCAATTTTAACTGTCCTTGCATACAAAAGAATGGAGGTTATCTCCCATATTATGCAAGGACAGCTCACATATAAAGGTTCCAGCACGAATAGGATCCCATGATCTTAGACCCCACCCTTTCTCTTTGGTTCTAAACACCTCCAAACAAAATTTCAAGCCATCTTGCGAAACCCGGATTCGGTAATCAGAGGGCACTGACACGAAGGACCGCACTCATGTATCACGGATTTTAGAACCGCAAGTACCCCATTTGCGTAATATGAGAGATAAACTCCATTCTTTTGTATGCAAGGACAGTTAAAATTTCCAGGTTGGCATCCACCAATGCAAGAACATCCAGCAGTAGATTCCAAAGGAGCTGTTAGCTTCAAATTCTTGAGACCAGGGCAGTAAGTGAAATATACAGGGCCCTTCTCATTATCATCATCGTTCACAAGACAAACAAGTAAATTTTTGGGCCCAAAAGTAAGATCAGGCAATATAACCCCCATTCTAGAAGCAGACTTCTCAGTCCATTGTTGAATGGATTTCCATATCATATATGCTTCAGGCTGCCTAGGCAACCTGACTAATTTATACTTGAGCACGTTGAAACCAGATGTTGCTTTCTCCACCCACGATTCCTGAATCTTGTAAAGACCATCGTAGACATATACCTTTCCGGTTGGATGCGCTATATCCTTCAAACCCCTAATTACTCTCACATCATTACCTCGATGCAAAGAGATTCCACAAGAGAAAGTGGGGGACGGCGAGGCTCTGATACCAAGTAATGAACCTTGGGATACACCACCTCAAAAGCTAGCTCAAATGATGGGAGTGTCCAAGGCCTTATAAACTCCACATTAGTTGTTCATCCAACGAATGTGGGACTATATATCTCAACATGGTGGGACCCACCTATTTTCTCTCAAAACATATGATAATAATCTTATGTTAAATGAGACTAATAAAACCTATATATATATATATATATATATATATATGTAGAAAATAATTTTATCTCATATAATATGAAAAAAATTAAACCATAATTTTTATCAGCTAGAAACCTGAATTCTGAAGAAAAAAAATTGAGATAAGAGATTTTTCTAATATTGTATTACACCAAACACTCAATTATAATATTAAATATAGATGAAAGAGAAAAAGTGGTCATCCACATATAATCTGGATTGGACATGTTTAATTATTCAGAAATAGAAATTTAAGAACGATTAACAATTGCTCAGTTCATTTTAATGACATTATAAATAAATTGAATAATGAATTTATTCATGTTTTATTTTAAGTTATTATGTGGAAAATTTTATTCGTCAGTTAATAAAATAATGTTTGACACTTAAAATGACTTTACAATTTTTAATTTTTGTAAACACTATTATTAAAATTATGACAGTTATAAATGAGCAATCTTATTGCGACTCTTGATGGTAGTACGAACAAGCTGAGACCACGACAAATAATTTGATCCATCAAATCTATAACTTTGATGTAGACTTTGGAAGATCATTGTGACCAAGAGTTGTCACCCGAGGCTGTGTAGAAGAATTTTTGTTTGCAAGGGTTGATTCTGTTTCAGAGTCGGGAGAAGCTATACTGCACAAAGAAATAGTTAAAGAACCCTAAAAAACACAAATAAATACCAAACGATTTCCGATCAGAGAGGAAAGCCCAGATCCAGAAAGGGGATGAAGAGACGATTAGAACGGCAGTGGTCCTTGGCCAAAATCAGGAGGCACGCGCCTCCACACGCCGCTAGAAGTGGATGCACGTGGGCTTCACGCGCTGGAGCTGTGGTGGCGCGTGAGAGCGCGTGGGCGGTCTTCTCCAGCGGAAATTTTGGCACGATGGTCGTCCGGCGAGCACAGTTCTGTTAGTGTCTGGTCGGAGCAAAAAATCCACCGGGAAGGGTCAAAAAAAAGATGAAACAGGTGCTATGCTACTGTGTCTGATCGGAATAGTGGTCTTCTTGGTCCAATAGGTCCCCGGAAAAATTTTCCGGTGGCGGCTGATGGCAGCAAGTGACGAAAAAGTTTCGTAGGTGCGGAAGCAGAGCCCTCAGGATCGAGAGCTCTGATACCAACTTGTGAAAAAGGTATTTGAAATAATATTGAATTGTGAATAAAACTGTACAAGAGTACTCCATTTATAGAGTACAGAAAGGTCTAATGGGCCAAGCCCAAAAATAATAAAAGTAAAACATAGAGAAATCTAGATCCTTATAAAGGATTCTAAATAATTAAAAATAAATAAATAAGAAAAACTAATTTCTAATATTTATAACAAATAAATAAACCCTAATATTTACAATAGATATCAAGATAAACAATCATCTCATCTAAAAGTTTAAGTTGTTAGGAGAAGACCTCTTTAATCATTTTGGGGAATATTGGATCCCCTTATGTGTTATCTAATATGACCATGTGGAAAAATCAGAATTATACAAAGGTGAATCAATGTTGATAAGGGTAGAGAGCAAAAAAAAACATATTGAAATAGGTAGTTACAAAATCTGTTGATTCACCCTTGTATAGTTAGGATTCTTTTAGATCATA
>JAVKPL010005795.1:0-24767 GCA_032173675.1 Gastrolobium villosum | reverse complement strand
AAAATAAATCCAAAAGAAATTGATTTTGTGAAGTTTTTCGACGGAAAATAGATTCCGTAGAAGACTTTTGATGGAAAATGGATTCCGTCGAAGATTTTTGACGGAAAATGAATTCCGTCGAAAATGGATGAATAAAATAAATGCAAAAGAAATTGATTTTGTGAAGTTTTTCGACGGAAAATGGATTCCGTCAAAGATTTTGGACGGAAAATGAATTCCGTCGAAAATGGATGAATAAAATAAATGCAAAAGAAATTGATTTTATGAAGTTTTTCGACGAAAAATGTATTCCGTCGAAAACGGATTAATAAAATAAATGCAAAAGAAATTGATTTTGTGAAGATTTTTAACGGAAAATGAATTTTGTCGAAAACGGATGATTAAAATAAATGCAAAAGAAATTGATTTTGTGAAGTTTTTCGACGGAAAATGGATTCCGTCGAAGATTTTTAACGGAAAATGAATTCCGTCGAAAATGGATGAATAAAATAAATGCCAAAGAAATTGATTTTATGAAGTTTCTCGACGAAAAATGGATTCCGTCGAAGATTTTTGACGCAAAATGTATTCCGTCGAAAAAGGATGACTAAAATATATGCAAAAGAAATTATTTTGTGAAGTTTTTCGATGGAAAAAGAATTTCGTCGAAAACTGATGAATAAAATAAATGCAAAAGAAATTGATTTTGTGTAGTTTTTCGACGGAAAATGGATTCCGTCGAAGATTTTTGACGGAAAATGAATTCCATCGAAAACGGATGCATAAAATAAATGCAAAAGAAATTGATTTTGTGAAGCTTTTCGACGGAAAATGGATTTCGTCGAAGATTTTTGACTGAAAATGTATTCCGTCGAAAACGGATGAATAACATAAATGCAAAAGATATTGATTTTGTGAAGCTTTTCGACGGAAAATGGATTTCGTCGAAGATTTTTGACGGAAAATGAATTCCGTCGAAAACGGATGAATAACATAAATGCAAAAGAAATTGATTTTGTCAAGTTTATCGACGGAAAACAAATTCCGTCGAAAACAGATTAATAAAATAAATCCAAAAGAAATTGATTTTTTGAAGTTTTTCGACGAAAAATGAATTTCGTATAAGATTTTTGATGGAAAATGGATTTCGTCGAAAATGGATGAATAAAATAAATGCAAAACAAATTGATTTTGTGAAGTTTTTCGACGGAAAATGGATTCCGTCGAAGATTTTTTACGGAAAATGAATTCCGTCGAAAATGGATGAATAAAATAAATGCAAAAGAAATTGATTTTGTGAAGCTTTTCGACGGAAAATGGATTTCGTCGAAGATTTTTGACTGAAAATGTATTCCGTCGAAAACGGTTGAATAAAATAAATGCAAAAGAAATTGATTTTGCGAAGTTTTTCGAAGGAAAACGGATTCCGTAGAAAATGGATAATTAAAATAAATGCAAAAGAAATTGATTTTGTGAAGTCATTTGACGGAAAATGGATTCCGTCGAAGATTTTGGACGGAAAATGTATTCCGTCGAAAATGAATGAATTAAATTAATGCAAAAGAAATTTATTTTGTGAAGTTTTTCAACGGAAAATGAATTTCGTCGAACATGGATTAATAAAATAAATGTAAAACAAATTGATTTTTTGAAGATTTTTAACGGAAAATGAATTCCGTCGAAAACGGATGAATAAAAAAAATGCAAAAGAAATTGATTTTTTGATGTTTTTCGATGGAAAATGGATTTCGTAGAAGATTTTTGATGGAAAATGGATTCCGTCGAAGATTTTTGACAGAAAATGAATTCCGTCGAAAACGGATGAATAAAATAAATGCAAAAGAAATTGATTTTGTGAAGTTTTTCGACGGAAAATAGATTCCGTCGAAGATTTTTGACGGAAAATGAATTCCGTCGAAAATGGATGAATAAAATAAATGTAAAAGAAATTGATTTTATGAAGTTTTTCGATGGAAAAAGGATTCCGTCAAAGATTTTTGACGAAAAATATATTCCGTCGAAAACGGATGAATAAAATAAATGCAAAAGAAATCGATTTTGTGAAGTTTTTCGACGGAAAACAAATTCCGTCGAAAACGGATGAATAAAATAAATGCAAAAGAAATTTATTTTGTGAAGTTTTTCGACGGAAAATGGATTCCGTAGAAGATTTTTGACGAATAATGGATTCCGTCGAAGATTTTTGATGGAAAATGGATTTCGTCGAAAACGGATGAATAAAATAAATGCAAAACAAATTGATTTTATGAAGTTTTTTGACGGAAAATGAATTCCGTCGAAAACGGATGAATAACATAAATGCAAAAGAAATTGATTTTGTGAAGTTTTTCGACGGAAAATGGATTCCGTCGAAGATTTTGGACGGAAAAAGAATACCGTCGAAAATGGATGAATAAAATAAATGAAAAAGAAATTGATTTTGTGAAGTGTTTCGACGGAAAACGGATTCCGTCAAGAATGGATGAATAAAATAAATGCAAAAGAAATTGATTTTATGAAGTTTTTCGACGAAAAATGTATTCCGTTGAAGATTTTTGACGGAAAATGAATTCCGTCGAAAATGGATGAATAAAATAAATGCAAAAGAAATTGATTTTATCAAGTTTTTAGACGAAAAATGTATTCCGTCGAAAATGGATTAATAAAATAAATGTAAAAGAAATTGATTTTGTGAAGTTTTTCGACGGAAAACAAATTCCGTCGAAAACGGATGAATAAAATAAATGGAAAAGAAATTGTTTTCGTGAAGATTTTTGATGGAAAATGGATTCCGTCGAGGATTTTTGACGGAAAATGAATTCCATCGAAAACGGATGAATAAAATAAATGCAAAAGAAATTGATTTTGTGAAGTTTTTCGACGGAAAATGGATTCGGTCGAAGTTTTTTGACGGAAAATGTATTCCGTCGAAAACGGATGAATAAAATAAATGCAAAAGAAATTGATTTTGTGATGTTTTTCGACGGAAAAAGAATTGCGTCGAAAACAGATTAATAAAATAAATGCAAAAGAAATTGATTTTTTGAAGTTTTTCGACGGAAAAAGAATTTCGTAGAAGATTTTTGATGGAAAATGGATTCCGTCGAAGATTTTTGACAGAAAATGAATTCCATCGAAAATGGATGAATAAAATAAATGCAAAAGAAATTGATTTTGTGAAGTTTTTCGACGGAAAATAGATTCCGTCGAAGATTTTTGACGGAAAATGAATTCCGTCGAAAATGGATGAATAAAATAAATGCAAAAGAAATTGATTTTATGAAGTTTTTCGACGAAAAAAGGATTCCGTCGAAGATTTTTGACGGAAAATGAATTCCGTCGAAAATGGATGAATAAAATAAATGCAAAAGAAATTGATTTTGTGAAGCTTTTCGACGGAAAATGGATTTCGTCGAAGATTTTTGACTGAAAATGTATTCTGTCGAAAACGGTTGAATAAAATAAATGCAAAAGAAATTGATTTTGTGAAGTTTTTCAACGGAAAATGAATTCCGTCGAACATGGATTAATAAAATAAATGTAAAACAAATTGATTTTTTGAAGATTTTTAACGGAAAATGAATTCCGTCGAAAACGGATGAATAAAAAAAAAGCAAAAGAAATTGATTTTTTGAAGTTTTTCGACGGAAAATGGATTTCGTAGAAGATTTTTGATGGAAAATGGATTCCGTCGAAGATTTTTGACGGAAAATGCATTCCGTCGAAATCGGATGAATAACATAAATGCAAAAGAAATTGATTTTGTGAAGTTTTTCGACGGAAAATGGATTCCGTCGAAGATTTTGTACGGAAAAAGAATACCGTCGAAAATGGATGAATAAAATAAATGAAAAAGAAATTGATTTTGTGAAGTTTTTCGACGGAAAACGGATTCCGTCAAAAATGGATGAATAAAATAAATGCAAAAGAAATTGATTTTATGAAATTTTTCGACGCAAAATGTATTCCGTCGTAAAAATGAATTCCGCCGAAAATGGATGAATAAAATAAATGCAAAAGAAACTGATTTTATCAAGTTTTTCGACGAAAAATGTATTCCGTCGAAAACGGATTAATAAAATAAATGTAAAAGAAATTGATTTTGTGAAGATTTTTAACGGAAAATGAATTCCGTCGAAAATGAAGTTTTTCGACGAAAAATGGATTCCGTCGAACATTTTTGACGAAAAATGTATTCCGTCGAAAACGGATGAATAAAATAAATGCAAAAGAAATTGATTTTGTGAAGTTTTTCGACGGAAAACAAATTCCGTCGAAAATGGATGAATAAAATAAATGCAAAAGAAATTGATTTTGTGAAGTTTTTCGACGGAAAACAAATTCCGTCGAAAACGGATCAATAAAATAAATGCAAAAGAAATTTATTTTGTGAAGTTTTTCGATGGAAATTGGATTCCGTAGAAGATTTTTGACGGAAAATGGATTCCGTCGAAGACTTTTGACGGAAAATGAATTCCATCGAAAACGGATGAATAAAATAAATGCAAAAGAAATTGATTTTGTGACGATTTTCGACTGAAAACGGATTCCGTCGAAAATGGATGAATAAAATAAATGCAAAAGAAATTGGTTTTGTGAAGTTTTTCGACGGAAAATGGATTCCGTCGAAGATATTTGACGGAAAATGTATTCCATCGAAAATGGATAAATTAAATTAATGCAAAAGAAATTGATTTTGTGAAGTTTTTCGATGGAAAACAAATTCCGTCGAAAACATATGAATAAAATAAATCGAAAAGAAATTGATTTTGTGAAGTTTTTCGGAAAATGGATTCCGTAGAAGATTTTTGACGGAAAATGGATTCCGTCGAAGATTTTTGACGAAAAATATATTTCGTCGAAAACGGATGAATAAAATAAATGCAAAACAAATTGATTTTGTGAAGTTTTTCGACGGAAAATGGATTCCGTCGAAGATTTTTGACGGAAAATGAATTCCGTCGAAAATGGATGAATAAAATAAATGCAAAAGAAATTGATTTTGTGAAGCTTTTCGACGGAAAATGGATTTCGTCAAAGATTTTTGACTGAAAATGTATTCCGTCGAAAACGGTTGAATAAAATAAATGCAAAAGAAATTGATTTTGTGAAGTTTTTCAACGGAAAATGAATTCCGTCGAACATGGATTAATAAAATAAATGTAAAACAAATTGATTTTTTGAAGATTTTTAACGGAAAATGAATTCCGTCGAAAACAGATGAATAAAAAAAATGCAAAAGAAATTGATTTTTTGAAGTTTTTCGACGGAAAATGGATTTCGTAGAAGATTTTTGATGGAAAATGGATTCCGTCGAAGATTTTTGACGGAAAATGCATTCCGTCGAAAACGGATGAATAACAAATGCAAAAGAAATTGATTTTGTGAAGTTTTTCGACGGAAAATGGATTCCGTCGAAGATTTTGGACGGAAAAAGAATACCGTCGAAAATGGATGAATAAAATAAATGAAAAAGAAATTGATTTTGTGAAGTTTTTCGACGGAAAACGGATTCCGTCAAGAATGGATGAATAAAATAAATGCAAAAGAAATTGATTTTATGAAGTTTTTCGACGCAAAATGTATTCCGTCGAAGATTTTTGACGGAAAAAGAATTCCGTCGAAAATGGATGAATAAAATAAATGCAAAAGAAACGGATTTTATCAAGTTTTTCGACGAAAAATGTATTCCGTCGAAAACGGATTAATAAAATAAATGTAAAAAAATTGATTTTGTGAAGATTTTTAACGGAAAATGAATTCCGTCGAACATTTTTGACGAAAAATGTATTCCGTCGAAAACGGATGAATAAAATAAATGCAAAAGAAATTGATTTTGTGAAGTTTTTCGACGGAAAACAAATTCAGTCGAAAATGGATGAATAAAATAAATGGAAAAGAAATTGTTTTTGTGAAGATTTTTGACGGAAAATGGATTCGGTCGAAGATTTTGAACGAAAAATGAATTCCATCGAAAACGGATGAATAAAACAAATGCAAAAGAAATTGATTTTGTGAAGTTTTTCGACGGAAAATGGATTCGGTCGAAGATTTTTGACGGAAAATGTATTCCGTCGAAAATGGATGAATAAAATAAATGCAAAAGAAATTGATTTTGTTATGTTTTTCGACGGAAAAAGAATTGCGTCAAAAACGGATTAATAAAATAAATGCAAAAGAAATTGATTTTGTTATGTTTTTCGACGGAAAAAGAATTGCGTCGAAAACGGATGAATAAAATAAATGCAAAAGAAATTGATTTTGTGAAGTTTTTCGACAGAAAATAAATTCCGTCGAACACGGATGAATAAAATAAATGCAAAAGAAATTGATTTTGTGAAATTTTCGACAGAAAATGTATTCCGTCGAAAACGGATGAATAAAATAAATGCAAAAGAAATTGATTTTGTGAAGTTTTTCGACAGAAAATAAATTCCGTCGAAAACGGATGAATAAAATAAATGCAAAAGAAATTTATTTTGTGAAGTTTTTCGACGAAAAACGGATTCCGTAGAAGATTTTTGACGAAAAATGGATTCCGTCGAAGACTTTTGACGGAAAATGATTTCCATCGAAAACGGATGAATAAAATAAATGCAACAGAAATTGATTTTGTGACGATTTTCGACTGAAAATGGATTCCGTCGAAAATGGATGAATAAAATAAATGCAAAAGAAATTGGTTTTGTGAAGTTTTTCGACGGAAAATGGATTCCGTCGAAGATTTTTGACGGAAAATGTATTCCATCGAAAATGGATGAATTAAATTAATGCAAAAGAAATTGATTTTGTGAAGTTTTTCGACGGAAAATGGATTCCGTCGAAGATTTTTGATGGAAAATGAATTCCGTCGAAAATGGATGAATAAAATAAAAGCAAAAGAAATTGATTTTGTGAAGCTTTTCGACGGAAAATGGATTTCGTCGAATATTTTTGACTGAAAATGTATTCCGTCGAACATTTTTGACGAAAAATGTATTCCGTAGAAAACGGATGAATAAAATAAATGCAAAAGAAATTGATTTTGTGAAGTTTTTCGACGGAAAAAGAATTGCGTCGAAAACGGATTAATAAAATAAATGCAAAAGAAATTGATTTTTTGGAGTTTTTCGACGAAAAATGTATTCCGTCGAAAACGGATTAATAAAATAAATGCAAAAGAAATTGATTTTGTGAAGTTTTTCGACGGAAAACAAATTCCGTCGAAAATGGATGAATAAAATAAATGGAAAAGAAATTGTTTTTGTGAAGATTTTTGACGGAAAATGGATTCCGTCGAAGATTTTTGAATAAAAATGAATTCCATCGAAAACGGATGAATAAAATAAATGCAAAAGAAATTGATTTTGTGAAGTTTTTCGACGGAAAATGGATTCGGTCGAAGATTTTTGACGGAAAATGTATTTCGTCGAAAACGGATGAATAAAATAAATGCAAAAGAAAATGATTTTGTTATGTTTTTCGACGGAAAAAGAATTGCGTCGAAAACGGATTAATAAAATAAATGCAAAAGAAATTGATTTTTTGAAGTTTTTCGACGGAAAAAGTATTTCGTAGAAGATTTTTGATGGAAAATGGATTCCGTCGAAGATTTTTTACAGAAAATGAATTCCGTCAAAAACGGATGAATAAAATAAATGCAAAAGAAATTGATTTTGTGAAGTTTTTCGACGGAAAATAGATTCCGTCGAAGATTTTTGACGGAAAATGAATTCCGTCGAAAATGGATGAATAAAATAAATGCAAAAGAAATTGATTTTTTGAACTTTTTCGACGAAAAAAGGATTCCGTCGAAGATTTTTGACGAAAAATGTATTCCGTCGAAAATGGATGAATAAAATAAATGCAAAAGAAATTGATTTTGTGAAGTTTTTCGACGGAAAACAAATTCCGTCGAAAACGGATCAATAAAATAAATGCAAAAGAAATTTATTTTGTGAAGTTTTTCGATGGAAAATGGATTCCGTAGAAGATTTTTGACGGAAAATGGATTCCGTCGAAGACTTTTGACAGAAAATGAATTCCATCGAAAACGGATGAATAAAATAAATGCAAAATAAATTAATTTTGTGAAGATTTTCGACTGAAAACGGATTACGTCGAAAATGGATGAATAAAATAAATGCAAAAGAAATTGGTTTTGTGAAGTTTTTCGACGGAAAATGGATTCCGTCGAAGATTTTTGACGAAAATGTATTCCGTCGAAAACGGATGAATAAAATAAATGCAAAAGAAATTGATTTTGTGATGTTTTTCGACGGAAAAAGAATTGCGTCGAAAACGGATTAATAAAATAAATGCAAAAGAAATTGATTTTTTGAAGTTTTTCGACGGAAAATGGATTTCGTAGAAGATTTTTGATGGAAAATGGATTCCGTCGAAGATTTTTGACAGAAAATGAATTCCGTCGAAAACGGATGAATAAAATAAATGCAAAAGAAATTGATTTTATGAAGTTTTTCGACGGAAAATGGATTCCGTCGAAGATTTTTGACGGAAAATGAATTCCGTCGAAAATGGATGAATAAAATAAATGTAAAAGAAATTGATTTTATGAAGTTTTTCGATGGAAAAAGGATTCCGTCGAAGATTTTTGACGAAAAATATATTCCGTCGAAAACGGATGAATAAAATAAAGGCAAAAGAAATTGATTTTGTGAAGTTTTTCGACGGAAAACAAATTCCGTCGAAAACGGATGAATAAAATAAATGCAAAAGAAATTTATTTTGTGAAGTTTTTCGACGGAAAATGGATTCCGTAGAAGATTTTTGACGAAAAATGGATTCCGTCGAAGACTTTTGACGGAAAATGAATTCCATCGAAAACGGATGAATAAAATAAATGCAAAAGAAATTGATTTTGTGACGATTTTCGACTGAAAACGGATTCCGTCGAAAATGGATGAAAAAAATAAATGCAAAAGAAATTGGTTTTGTGAAGTTTTTCGACGGAAAATGGATTCCGTCGAAGATTTTTGACGGAAAATGTATTCCATCGAAAATGGATGAATTAAATTAATGCAAAAGAAATTGATTTTGTGAATTTTTTCGACGAAAAACAAATTCTGTCGAAAACGGATGAATAAAATAAATCCAAAAGAAATTGATTTTGTGAAGTTTTTCGACGGAAAATGGATTCCGTAGAAGATTTTTGCTGGAAAATGGATTCCGTCGAAGATTTTTGACGGAAAATGAATTCCGTCGAAAATGGATGAATAAAATAAATGCAAAAGAAATTGATTTTGTGAAGTTTTTCGACGGAAAATGGATTCCGTCGAAGATTTTGGACGGAAAATGAATTCCGTCGAAAATGGATGAATAAAATAAATGCAAAAGAAATTGATTTTATGAAGTTTTTCGACGAAAAATGTGTATTACGTCGAAAACGGATTAATAAAATAAATGCAAAAGAAATTGATTTTGCGAAGATTTTTAACGGAAAATGAATTCCGTCGAAAACGGGTGAATAAAATAAATGCAAAAGAAATTGATTTTGTGAAGTTTTTCGACGGAAAATGGATTCCGTCGAAGATTTTTAACGCAAAATGAATTCCGTCGAAAATGGATGAATAAAATAAATGCCAAAGAAATTGATTTTATGAAGTTTTTCGACGGAAAATGGATTCCGTCGAAAACGGATGAATGAAATAAATGCAAAAGAAATTGATTATTTGAAGTTTTTCGACGGAAAATGGATTACGTGGAAGATTTTTGATGGAAAATGGATTTCGTCGAAAACGGATGAATAAAATAAATGCAAAAGAAATTGATTTTGTGAAGTTTTTCGACGGAAAATGGATTTCGTCGAAGATTTTTGACGGAAAATGAATTCCATCGAAAACGGATGAATAAAATAAATGCAAAAGAAATTGATTTTGTGATGCTTTTCGACGGAAAATGGATTTCGAGTAAGATTTTTTACTGAAAAGGTATTCCGTCGAAAACGGTTGAATAAAATAAATGAAAAAGAAATTGATTTTTTGAAGTTTTTCGATGGAAAATGAATTTCGTAGAAGATTTTTGATGGAAAATGGATTCCGTCGAAGATTTTTGACAAAAAATGAATTCCGTCGAAAACGGATGAATAAAATAAATGCAAAAGAAATTAATTTTGTGAAGTTTTTTGACGAAAAAAGGATTCCGTTGAAGATTTTTGACGCAAAATGTATTCCGTCGAAAACGGATGAATAAAATAAATGCAAAAGAAATTGATTTTGTGAAGTTTTTCGACGGAAAACAAATTCCGTCGAAAACGGATGAATAAAATAAATGCAAAAGAAATTTATTTTGTGAAGTTTTTCGACGGAAAATGCATTCCGTAGAAAATTCTTGACGAAAAATTTATTCCGTCGAAAACGGATGAATAAAATAAATACAAAAGAAATTGATTTTGTGAAGTTTTTCGACGGAAAAAGGATTCCGTCGAAGATTCTTGACGAAAAATTTATTCCGTCGAAAACGGATGAATAAAATAAATACAAAAGAAATTGGTTTTGTGAAGTTTTTCAACGGAAAATAAATTCCGTCGAAAACGGATGAATAAAATAAATGCAAAAGAAATTGATTTTGTGAAGATTTTTGACGGAAAATGGATTTCGTCGAAGATTTTTGACGAAAAATGAATTCCATCGAAAATGGATGAATAAAATAAATGCAAAAGAAATTGATTTTGTGATGTTTTTCGACGGAAAATGGATTCCGTAGAAGATTTTTGACGGAAAATGGATTCCGTCGAAGATTTTTGACGGAAAATGAATTCCGTCGAAAATGGATGAATAAAATAAATGCCAAAGAAATTGATTTTATGAAGTTTCTCGACGAAAAATGGATTCCGTCGAAGATTTTTGACGAAAAATGTTTTCCGTCGAAAACGGATGACTAAAATATATGCAAAAGAAATTATTTTGTGAAGTTTTTCGATGGAAAAAGAATTTCGTCGAAAATGGATTAATAAAATAAATGCAAAAGAAATTGATTATTTGAAGTTTTTCGACGGAAAATGGATTATGTGGAAGATTTTTTATGGAAAATGGATTTTGTCGAAGATTTTTGATGGAAAATGGATTTCGTCGAAAACGGATGAATAAAATAAATGCAAAAGTAATTGATTTTGTGAAGTTTTTCGACGGAAAATGGATTCCGTCGAAGATTTTTGACGGAAATTGAATTCCGTCGAAAACGGATGAATAACATAAATGCAAAAGAAATTGATTTTGTGAAGTTTTTCGACGGAAAACAAATTCCGTCGAAAACAGATTAATAAAATAAATCCAAAAGAAATTGATTTTGTGAAGTTTTTCGACGGAAAATGGATTCCGTGGAAGATTTTTGACGGAAAATGGATTCCGTCGAAGACTTTTGACGGAAAATGAATTCCATCGAAAACGGATGAATAAAATAAATGCAAAAGAAATTAATTTTGTGAAGATTTTCGACTGAAAATGGATTACGTCGAAAATGGATGAATAAAATAAATGCAAAAGAAATTGGTTTTGTGAAGTTTTTCGACGGAAAATGGATTCCGTCGAAGATTTTTGACGAAAAATGAATTCCGTCGAAAACGGATGAATAAAATAAATGTAAAAGAAATTGATATTGTGATGTTTTTCGACGGAAAAAAAATTGCGTCGAAAACGGATTAATAAAATAAATGCAAAAGAAATTGATTTTTTGGAGTTTTTCGACGGAAAATGGATTTCGTAGAAGATTTTTGATGGAAAATGGATTCCGTCGAAGATTTTTGACAGAAAATGAATTCCGTCGAAAACGGATGAATAAAATAAATGCAAAAGAAATTGATTTTGTGAAGTTTTTCGACGGAAAATAGATTCCGTCGAAGATTTTGGACGGAAAATGAATTCCGTCGAAAATGGATGAATAAAATAAATGTAAAAGAAATTGATTTTATGAAGTTTTTCGATGGAAAAAGGATTCCGTCGAAGATTTTTGACAGAAAACAAATTCCGTCGAAAACGGATCAATAAAATAAATGCAAAAGAAATTTATTTTGTGAAGTTTTTCGACGGAAAATGGATTCCGTAGAAGATTTTTGACGGAAAATGGATTCCGTCGAAGACTTTTGACAGAAAATGAATTCCATCGAAAACGGATGAATAAAATAAATGCAAAATAAATTAATTTTGTGAAGATTTTCGACTGAAAACGGATTACGTCGAAAATGGATGAATAAAATAAATGCAAAAGAAATTGGTTTTGTGAAGTTTTTCGACGGAAAATGGATTCCGTCGAAGATTTTTGACGAAAATGTATTCCGTCGAAAACGGATGAATAAAATAAATGCAAAAGAAATTGATTTTGTGATGTTTTTCGACGGAAAAAGAATTGCGTCGAAAACGGATTAATAAAATAAATGCAAAAGAAATTGATTTTTTGGAGTTTTTCGACGGAAAATGGATTTCGTAGAAGATTTTTGATGGAAAATGGATTCCGTCGAAGATTTTTGACAGAAAATGAATTCCGTCGAAAACGGATGAATAAAATAAATGCAAAAGAAATTGATTTTATGAAGTTTTTCGACGGAAAATAGATTCCGTCGAAGATTTTTGACGGAAAATGAATTCCGTCGAAAATGGATGAATAAAATAAATGTAAAAGAAATTGATTTTATGAAGTTTTTCGATGGAAAAAGGATTCCGTCGAAGATTTTTGACGAAAAATATATTCCGTCGAAAACGGATGAATAAAATAAAGGCAAAAGAAATTGATTTTGTGAAGTTTTTCGACGGAAAACAAATTCCGTCGAAAACGGATGAATAAAATAAATGCAAAAGAAATTTATTTTGTGAAGTTTTTCGACGGAAAATGGATTCCGTAGAAGATTTTTGACGAAAAATGGATTCCGTCGAAGACTTTTGACGGAAAATGAATTCCATCGAAAACGGATGAATAAAATAAATGCAAAAGAAATTGATTTTGTGACGATTTTCGACTGAAAACGGATTCCGTCGAAAATGGATGAATAAAATAAATGCAAAAGAAATTGGTTTTGTGAAGTTTTTCGACGGAAAATGGATTCCGTCGAAGATTTTTGACGGAAAATGTATTCCATCGAAAATGGATGAATTAAATTAATGCAAAAGAAATTGATTTTGTGAATTTTTTCGACGAAAAACAAATTCTGTCGAAAACGGATGAATAAAATAAATCCAAAAGAAATTGATTTTGTGAAGTTTTTCGACGGAAAATGGATTCCGTAGAAGATTTTTGATGGAAAATGGATTCCGTCGAAGATTTTTGACGGAAAATGAATTCCGTCGAAAATGGATGAATAAAATAAATGCAAAAGAAATTGATTTTGTGAAGTTTTTCGACGGAAAATGGATTCCGTCGAAGATTTTGGACGGAAAATGAATTCCGTCGAAAATGGATGAATAAAATAAATGCAAAAGAAATTGATTTTATGAAGTTTTTCGACGAAAAATGTATTACGTCGAAAACGGATTAATAAAATAAATGCAAAAGAAATTGATTTTGCGAAGATTTTTAACGGAAAATGAATTCCGTCGAAAACGGGTGAATAAAATAAATGCAAAAGAAATTGATTTTGTGAAGTTTTTCGACGGAAAATGGATTCCGTCGAAGATTTTTAACGCAAAATGAATTCCGTCGAAAATGGATGAATAAAATAAATGCCAAAGAAATTGATTTTATGAAGTTTTTCGACGGAAAACAAATTCCGTCGAAAACGGATGAATGAAATAAATGCAAAAGAAATTGATTTTGTGAAGTTTTTCGACGGAAAATGGATTACGTGGAAGATTTTTGATGGAAAATGGATTTCGTCGAAAACGGATGAATAAAATAAATGCAAAAGAAATTGATTTTGTGAAGTTTTTCGACGGAAAATGGATTTCGTCGAAGATTTTTGACGGAAAATGAATTCCATCGAAAACGGATGAATAAAATAAATGCAAAAGAAATTGATTTTGTGATGCTTTTCGACGGAAAATGGATTTCGAGTAAGATTTTTTACTGAAAAGGTATTCCGTCGAAAACGGTTGAATAAAATAAATGCAAAAGAAATTGATTTTTTGAAGTTTTTCGATGGAAAATGAATTTCGTAGAAGATTTTTGATGGAAAATGGATTCCGTCGAAGATTTTTGACAAAAAATGAATTCAGTCGAAAACGGATGAATAAAATAAATGCAAAAGAAATTAATTTTGTGAAGTTTTTTGACGAAAAAAGGATTCCGTTGAAGATTTTTGACGCAAAATGTATTCCGTCGAAAACGGATGAATAAAATAAATGCAAAAGAAATTGATTTTGTGAAGTTTTTCGACGGAAAATGGATTCAAATTCCGTCGAAAACGGATGAATAAAATAAATGCAAAAGAAATTTATTTTGTGAAGTTTTTCGACGGAAAATGCATTCCGTAGAAAATTTTTGACGAAAAATTTATTCCGTCGAAAACGGATGAATAAAATAAATACAAAAGAAATTGATTTTGTGAAGTTTTTCGACGGAAAAAGGATTCCGTCGAAGATTTTTGACGAAAAATTTATTCCTTCGAAAACGGATGAATAAAATAAATGCAAAAGAAATTGGTTTTGTGAAGTTTTTCAACGGAAAATAAATTCCGCCGAAAACGGATGAATAAAATAAATGCAAAAGAAATTGATTTTGTGAAGATTTTTGACGGAAAATGGATTTCGTCGAAGATTTTTGACGAAAAATGAATTCCATCGAAAATGGATGAATAAAATAAATGCAAAAGAAATTGATTTTGTGATGTTTTTCGACGGAAAATGGATTCCGTCGAAGATTTTTGACGGAAAATGAATTCCGTCGAAAATGGATGAATAAAATAAATGCCAAAGAAATTGATTTTGCGAAGTTTTTCGACGGAAAATGGATTCCGTCGAAGATTTTTGAAGAAAAATGTTTTCCGTCGAAAACGGATGAATAAAATATATGCAAAAGAAATTGATTTTGTGAAGTTTTTCGATGGAAAAAGAATTTCGTCGAAAATGGATTAATAAAATAAATGCAAAAGAAATTGATTATTTGAAGTTTTTCGACGGAAAATGGATTATGTGGAAGATTTTTTATGGAAAATGGATTTTGTCGAAGATTTTTGATGGAAAATGGATTTCGTCGAAAACGGATGAATAAAATAAATGCAAAAGTAATTGATTTTGTGAAGTTTTTCGACGGAAAATGGATTCCGTCGAAGATTTTTGACGTTGAATTCCGTCGAAAACGGATGAATAAAATTAATGCAAAAGAAATTGATTTTGTGAAGTTTTTCGACGGAAAACAAATTCCGTCGAAAACAGATTAATAAAATAAATCCAAAAGAAATTGATTTTGTGAAGTTTTTCGACGGAAAATGGATTCCGTGGAAGATTTTTGACGGAAAATGGATTCCGTCGAAGACTTTTGACGGAAAATGAATTCCATCGAAAACGGATGAATAAAATAAATGCAAAAGAAATTAATTTTGTGAAGATTTTCGACTGAAAATGGATTACGTCGAAAATGGATGAATAAAATAAATGCAAAAGAAATTGGTTTTGTGAAGTTTTTCGACGGAAAATGGATTCCGTCGAAGATTTTTGACGAAAAATGTATTCCGTCGAAAACGGATGAATAAAATAAATGCAAAAGAAATTGATTTTGTGATGTTTTTCGACGGAAAAAAAATTGCGTCGAAAACGGATTAATAAAATAAATGCAAAAGAAATTGATTTTTTGGAGTTTTTCGACGGAAAATGGATTTCGTAGAAGATTTTTGATGGAAAATGGATTCCGTCGAAGATTTTTGACAGAAAATGAATTCCGTCGAAAACGGATGAATAAAATAAATGCAAAAGAAATTGATTTTGTGAAGTTTTTCGACGGAAAATAGATTCCGTCGAAGATTTTTGACGGAAAATGAATTCCGTCGAAAATGGATGAATAAAATAAATGTAAAAGAAATTGATTTTATGAAGTTTTTCGATGGAAAAAGGATTCCGTCGAAGATTTTTGACGAAAAATATATTCCGTCGAAAACGGATGAATAAAATAAATGCAAAAGAAATTGATTTTGTGAAGTTTTTCGACGGAAAACAAATTCCGTCGAAAACGGATGAATAAAATAAATGCAAAAGAAATTTATTTTGTGAAGTTTTTCGACGGAAAATGGATTCCGTAGAAGATTTTTGACGAAAAATGGATTCCGTCGAAGACTTTTGACGGAAAATGAATTCCATCGAAAACGGATGAATAAAATAAATGCAAAAGAAATTGATTTTGTGACGATTTTCGACTGAAAACGGATTCCGTCGAAAATGGATGAATAAAATAAATGCAAAAGAAATTGGTTTTGTGAAGTTTTTCGACGGAAAATGGATTCCGTCGAAGATTTTTGACGGAAAATGTATTCCATCGAAAATGGATGAATTAAATTAATGCAAAAGAAATTGATTTTGTGAATTTTTTCGACGAAAAACAAATTCCGTCGAAAACAGATGAATAAAATAAATCCAAAAGAAATTGATTTTGTGAAGTTTTTCGACGGAAAATGGATTCCGTAGAAGATTTTTGACGGAAAATGGAAAATGGATTCCATCGAAAATGGATGAATAAAATAAATGCAAAAGAAATTGATTTTGTGAAGTTTTTCGACGGAAAATGGATTCCGTCAAAGATTTTGGACGGAAAATGAATTCCGTCGAAAATGGATGAATAAAATAAATGCAAAAGAAATTGATTTTATGAAGTTTTTCGACGAAAAATGTATTCCGTCGAAAACGGATTAATAAAATAAATGCAAAAGAAATTGATTTTGTGAAGATTTTTAACGGAAAATGAATTCCGTCGAAAACGGATGAATAAAATAAATGCAAAAGAAATTGATTTTGTGAAGTTTTTCGACGGAAAATGGATTCCGTCGAAGATTTTTAACGGAAAATGAATTCCGTCGAAAATGGATGGATGAATAAAATAAATGCCAAAGAAATTGATTTTATGAAGTTTCTCGACGAAAAATGGATTCCGTCGAAAACGGATGAATGACTAAAATATATGCAAAAGAAATTATTTTGTGAAGTTTTTCGATGGAAAAAGAATTTCGTCGAAAATGGATTAATAAAATAAATGCAAAAGAAATTGATTATTTGAAGTTTTTCGACGGAAAATGGATTATGTGGAAGATTTTTGATGGAAAATGGATTTCGTCGAAGATTTTTGATGGAAAATGGATTTCGTCGAAAACGGATGAATAAAATAAATGCAAAAGAAATTGATTTTGTGAAGTTTTTCGACGGAAAATGGATTCCGTCGAAGATTTTTGACGGAAAATGAATTCCATCGAAAACGGATGAATAAAATAAATGCAAAAGAAATTGATTTTGTGAAGCTTTTCGACGGAAAATGGATTTCGTCGAAGATTTTTGACTGAAAATGTATTCCGTCGAAAACGGATGAATAACATAAATGCAAAAGAAATTGATTTTGTGAAGCTTTTCGACGGAAAATGGATTTCGTCGAAGATTTTTGACGGAAAATGAATTCCGTCGAAAACGGATGAATAACATAAATGCAAAAGAAATTGATTTTGTGAAGTTTTTCGACGGAAAACAAATTCCGTCGAAAACAGATTAATAAAATAAATCCAAAAGAAATTGATTTTGTGAAGTTTTTCGACGGAAAATGGATTCCGTAGAAGATTTTTGACGGAAAATGGATTCCGTCGAAGATTTTTGATGGAAAATGGATTTCGTCGAAAACGGATGAATAAAATAAATGCAAAACAAATTGATTTTGTGAAGTTTTTCGACGGAAAATGGATTCCGTCGAAGATTTTTGACGGAAAATGAATTCCGTCGAAAATGGATGAATAAAATAAATGCAAAAGAAATTGATTTTGTGAAGCTTTTCGACGGAAAATGGATTTCGTCGAAGATTTTTGACTGAAAATGTATTCCGTCGAAAACGGTTGAATAAAATAAATGCAAAAGAAATTGATTTTGTGAAGTTTTTCGAAGGAAAATGGATTCCGTAGAAAATGGATGAATAAAATAAATGCAAAAGAAATTGATTTTGTGAAGTTATTTGACGGAAAATGGATTCCGTCGAAGATTTTGGACGGAAAATGTATTCCGTCGAAAATGAATGAATTAAATTAATGCAAAAGAAATTTATTTTGTGAAGTTTTTCAACGGAAAATGAATTCCGTCGAACATGGATTAATAAAATAAATGTAAAACAAATTGATTTTTTGAAGATTTTTAACGGAAAATGAATTCCGTCGAAAACGGATGAATAAAAAAAATGCAAAAGAAATTGATTTTTTGAAGTTTTTCGACGGAAAATGGATTTCGTAGAAGATTTTTGAAGGAAAATGGATTCCGTCGAAGATTTTTGACGGAAAATGAATTCCGTCGAAAACGGATGAATAACATAAATGCAAAAGAAATTGATTTTGTGAAGTTTTTCGACGGAAAATGGATTCCGTCGAAGATTTTGGACGGAAAAAGAATACCGTCGAAAATGGACGAATAAAATAAATGAAAAAGAAATTGATTTTGTGAAGTGTTTCGAAGGAAAACGGATTCCGTCAAGAATGGATGAATAAAATAAATGCAAAAGAAATTGATTTTATGAAGTTTTTCGACGAAAAATGTATTCCGTCGAAGATTTTTGACGGAAAATGAATTCCGTCGAAAATGGATGAATAAAATTAATGCAAAAGAAATTGATTTTATCAAGTTTTTTGACGAAAAATGTATTCCGTCGAAAACGGATTAATAAAATAAATGTAAAAGAAATTGATTTTGTGAAGTTTTTCAACGGAAAACAAATTCCGTCGAAAACGGATGAATAAAATAAATGGAAAAGAAATTGTTTTCGTGAAGATTTTTGATGGAAAATGGATTCCGTCGAAGATTTTTGACGGAAAATGAATTCCATCGAAAACGGATGAATAAAATAAATGCAAAAGAAATTGATTTTGTGATGTTTTTCGACGGAAAAAGAATTGCGTCGAAAACAGATTAATAAAATAAATGCAAAAGAAATTGATTTTTTGAAGTTTTTCGACGGAAAATGAATTTCGTAGAAGATTTTTGATGGAAAATGGATTCCGTCGAAGATTTTTGACAGAAAATGAATTCCGTCGAAAATGGATGAATAAAATAAATGCAAAAGAAATTGATTTTGTGAAGTTTTTCGACGGAAAATAGATTCCGTCGAAGATTTTTGACGGAAAATGAATTCCGTCGAAAATGGATGAATAAAATAAATGCAAAAGAAATTGATTTTATGAAGTTTTTCGACGAAAAAAGGATTCCGTCGAAGATTTTTGACGAAAATGTATTCCGTCGAAAACGGATGAATAAAATAAATGCAAAAGAAATTGATTTTGTGAAGTTTTTCGACGGAAAACAAAGTCCGTCGAAAACGGATGAATAAAATAAATGCAAAAGAAATTTATTTTGTGAAGTTTTTCGACGGAAAATGGATTCCGTCGAAAATGGATTCCGTCGAAGATTTTTGACGGAAAATGAATTCCATCGAAAACGGATGAATAAAATAAATGCAAAAGAAATTGATTTTGTGACGATTTTCGACTGAAAACTGATTCCGTCGAAAATGGATGAATAAAATAAATGCAAAAGAAATTGGTTTTGTGAAGTTTTTCGACGGAAAATGGATTCCGTCGAACATTTTTGACGGAAAATGTATTCCATCGAAAATGGATGAATTAAATTAATGCAAAAGAAATTGATTTTGTGAAGTTTTTCGACGGAAAACAAATTCCGTCGAAAACAGATGAATAAAATAAATCCAAAAGAAATTGATTTTGTGAAGTTTTTCGACGGAAAATGGATTCCGTAGAAGATTTTTGACGGAAAATGGATTCCGTCGTAGATTTTGGACGGAAAATGAATTCCATCGAAAATGGATGAATAAAATAAATGCAAAAGAAATTGATTTTGTGATGTTTTTCGACGGAAAATGGATTCCGTCGAAGATTTTGGACGGAAAATGAATTCCGTCGAAAATGGATGAATAAAATAAATGCAAAAGAAATTGATTTTATGAAGTTTTTCGACGAAAAATGTATTCCGTCGCAAACGGATTAATAAAATAAATGCAAAAGAAATTGATTTTGTCAAGATTTTTAACAGAAAATGAATTCCGTCGAAAACGGATGAATAAAATAAATGCAAAAGAAATTGATTTTGTGAAGTTTTTCGACGGAAAATGGATTCCGTCGAAGATTTTTAACGCAAAATGAATTCCTTCGAAAATGGATGAATAAAATAAATGCCAAAGAAATTGATTTTATGAAGTTTCTCGACGAAAAATGGATTCCGTCGAAGATTTTTGACGAAAAATGTATTCCGTCGAAAACGGATGACTAAAATATATGCAAAAGAAATTGATTTTGTGAAGATGGATTCCTTCGAAGATTTTTGACGGAAAAATGAATTCCGTCGAAAAGGGATGAATAAAATAAATGCATAAGAAATTGATTTTTTGAAGTTTTTCGATGAAAAATGGATTCCGTCGAACATTTTTGATGAAAAATGTATTCCGTCGAAAACGGATGAATAAAATAAATGCAAAAGAAATTGATTTTGTGAAGTTTTTCGACGGAAAACAAATTCCGTCGAAAATGGATGAATAAAATAAATGGAAAAGAAATTGTTTTTGTGAAGATTTTTGACGGAAAATGGATTCCGTCGAAGATTTTTGACGAAAAATGAATTCCATCGAAAACGGATGAATAAAATAAATGCAAAAGAAATTGATTTTGTCAAGATTTTTAACAGAAAATGAATTCCGTCGAAAACGGATGAATAAAATAAAGGCAAAAGAAATTGATTTTGTGAAGTTTTTCGACGAAAAATGGTTTTCGTCGAAGATTTTACACGGAAAATGAATTCCGTCGAAAATGGATGAATAAAATAAATGCCAAAGAAATTGATTTTATTAAGTTTTTCGACGAAAAATGGATTCCGTCGAAGATTTTTGATGAAAAATGTATTACGTCGAAAACGGATGACTAAAATATATGCAAAAGAAATTATTTTGTGAAGTTTTTCGACGGAAAATGTATTCCGTCGAACACGGATTAATAAAATAAATGCAAAAGAAATTGATTATTTGAAGTTTTACGACGGAAAATGGATTCCGTAGAAGATTTTTGATGGAAAATGGTTTCCGTCGAAGATTTTTGATGGAAAATGAATTCCTTCGAAAACGGATGAATAAAATAAATGCAAAAGAAATTGATTTTGTGAAGTTTTTCAACGGAAAATGGATTCCGTCGAAGATTTTTGACGGAAAATGAATTCCGTCGAAAAGGGATGAATAAAATAAATGCATAAGAAATTGATTTTTTGAAGTTTTTCGATGAAAAATTGATTCCGTCGAACATTTTTGTTGAAAAATGTATTCCGTCGAAAACGGATGAATAAAATAAATGCAAAAGAAATTGATTTTGTGAAGTTTTTCGACGGAAAACAAATTCCGTCGAAAATGGATGAATAAAATAAATGGAAAAGAAATTGTTATTGTGAAGATTTTTGACGGAAAATGGATTCCGTCGAAGATTTTTGACGAAAAATGAATTCCATCGAAAACGGATGAATAAAATAAATGCAAAAGAAATTGATTTTGTGAAGTTTTTCGACGGAAAATGGATTCGGTCGAAGATTTTTGACGGAAAATGTATTCCGTCGAAAATGGATGAATAAAATAAATGCAAAAGAAATTGATTTTGTTATGTTTTTCGACGGAAAAAGAATTGCGTCGAAAACAGATTAATAAAATAAATGCAAAAGAAATTGATTTTTTGAAGTTTTTCGACGGAAAATGAATTTCGTAGAAGATTTTTGATGGAAAATGGATTCCGTCGAAGATTTTTGACAGAAAATGAATTCCGTCAAAAACGGATGAATAAAATAAATGCAAAAGAAATTGATTTTGTGAAGTTTTTCGACGAAAAAAGGATTCCGTCGAAGATTTTTGACGAAAATGTATTCCGTCGAAAACGGATGAATAAAATAAATGCAAAAGAAATTGATTTTGTGAAGTTTTCGACGGAAAACAAATTCCGTCGAAAACGGATGAATAAAATAAATGCAAAAGAAATTGATTTTATGAAGTTTTTCGACGAAAAAAGGATTCCGTCGAAGATTTTTGACGAAAATGTATTCCGTCGAAAACGGATGAATAAAATAAATGCAAAAGAAATTGATTTTGTGAAGTTTTTCGACGGAAAACAAATTCCGTCGAAAACGGATGAATAAAATAAATGCAAAAGAAATTTATTTTGTGCAGTTTTTCGACGGAAAATGGATTCCGTAGAAGAATTTTGACGGAAAATGGATTCCGTCGAAGACTTTTGACGGGAAATGAATTCCATCGAAAGCGGATGAATAAAATAAATGCAAAAGAAATTGATTTTATGACGATTTTTGACTGAAAACTGATTCCGTCGAAAATGGATGAATAAAATAAATGCAAAAGAAATTGGTTTTGTGAAGTTTTTCGACGGAAAATGAATTCCGTCGAAGATTTTGGACGGAAAATGTATTCCATCGAAAATGGATGAATAAAATAAATGCAAAAGAAATTGATTTTGTGAATTTTTTCGACGGAAAACAAATTCCGTCGAAAACACATGAATAAAATAAATCCAAAAGAAATTGATTTTGTGAAGTTTTTCGACGGAAAATGGATTCCGTAGAAGATTTTTGACGGAAAATGGATTCCGTCGTAGATTTTGGACGGAAAATGAATTCCATCGAAAATGGATGAATAAAATAAACGCAAAAGAAATTGATTTTGTGAAGTTTTTCGACGGAAAATGGATTCCGTCGAAGATTTTGGACGGAAAATGAATTCCGTCGAAAATGGATGAATAAAATAAATGCAAAAGAAATTGATTTTATGAAGTTTTTCGACGAAAAATGTATTCCGTCGCAAACGGATTAATAAAATAAATGCAAAAGAAATTGATTTTGTCAAGATTTTTAACAGAAAATGAATTCCTTCGAAAACGGATGAATAAAATAAATGCAAAAGAAATTGATTTTGTGAAGTTTTTCGACGGAAAATGGATTCCGTCGAAGATTTTTGACGAAAAATGAATTCCATCGAAAATGGATGAATAAAATAAATGCATAAGAAATGGATTTTTTGAAGTTTTTCGATGAAAAATGGATTCCGTCGAACATTTTTGACGAAAAATGTATTCCGTCGAAAACGGATGAATAAAATAAATGCAAAAGAAATTGATTTTGTGAAGTTTTTCGACGAAAAACAAATTCCGTCGAAAATGGATGAATAAAATAAATGGAAAAGAAATTGTTTTTGTGAAGATTTTGGACGGAAAATGGATTCCGTCGAAGATTTTTGACGAAAAATGAATTCCATCGAAAACGGATGAATAAAATAAATGCAAAAGAAATTGATTTTGTGAAGTTTTTCGACGGAAAATGGATTCGGTCGAAGATTTTTGACGGAAAATGTATTCCGTCGAAAACGGATGAATAAAATAAATGCAAAAGAAATTGATTTTGTGAAGTTTTTCGACGGAAAATGAATTTCGTAGAAGACTTTTGATGGAAAATGGATTCCGTCGAAGATTTTTGACAGAAAATGAATTCTGTCAAAAACGGATGAATAAAATAAATGCAAAAGAAATTGATTTTGTGAAGTTTTTCGACGGAAAATAGATTCCGTCGAAGATTTTTGACGGAAAATGAATTCCGTCGAAAATGGATGAATAAAATAAAAGCAAAAGAAATTGATTTTTTGAAGTTTTTCGACGAAAAAAGGATTCCGTCGAAGATTTTTGATGAAAAATGTATTCCGTCGAAAACGGATGAATAAAATAAATGCAAAAGAAATTGATTTTGTGAAGTTTTTCGACGGAAAACAAATTCCGTCGAAAACGGATGAATAAAATAAATGCAAAAGAAATTTATTTTGTGAAGTTTTTCGACGGAAAATGGATTCCGTAGAAGAGTTTTGACGGAAAATGGATTCCGTCGAAGACTTTTGACGGAAAATGAATTCCATCGAAAACGGATGAATAAAATAAATGCAAAAGAAATTGATTTTGTGCCGATTTTCAACTGAAAACGGATTCCGTCGAAAATGGATGAATAAAATAAATGCAAAATAAATTGGTTTTGTGAAGTTTTTCGACGGAAAATGGATTCCGTCGAAGATTTTTGACGGAAAATGTATTCCATCGAAAATGGATGAATTAAATTAATGCAAAAGAAATTGATTTTGTGAAGTTTTTCGACGGAAAACAAATTCCGTCGAAAACAGATGAATAAAATAAATCCAAAAGAAATTGATTTTGTGAAGTTTTTCGACGGAAAATGGATTCCGTAGAAGATTTTTGACGAAAAATGGATTCCGTCGAAGATTTTTGATGGAAAATGGATTTCGTCGAAAATGGATGAATAAAATAAATGCAAAACAAATTGATTTTGTGAAGTTTTTCGACGGAAAATGGATTCCGTCGAAGATTTTTGACGGAAAATGAATTCCATCGAAAATGGATGCATAAAATAAATGCAAAAGAAATTGATTTTGTGAAGCTTTTCGACGGAAAATGGATTCCGTCGAAGATTTTTGACGAAAAATGAATTCCATCGAAAACGGATGAATAAAATAAATGCAAAAGAAATTGATTTTGTGAAGTTTTTCGACGGAAAATGGATTCGGTCGAAGATTTTTGACGGAAAATGTATTCCGTCGAAAACGGATGAATAAAATAAATGCAAAAGAAATTGATTTTGTTATGTTTT
>JAVKPL010005794.1:0-24435 GCA_032173675.1 Gastrolobium villosum | reverse complement strand
CTTTACATCCAATGGCTCATTAGCAGGAATTTCAACCCCAGCTTTAATACACAGATTGGAGATTAAAGAACTGTGAGCCAATAGATTATTTTCCTTGCTCTGGGTAATCATGTGGACAATCCTATCAGATAAAATGGCAGCAATATTCAGATTTTTGTCCCCCATCAGCACATAATATAGCACAGCCCTCTCGACATTAACATCACTTTTGTTCGTAGAAGGGATAACGGTTGCATTCACAAAAGTGTGCCAGCTGATAGCCTCACCAGTAAGGCTGAGCCTAGTAAATTTTTCGGGTACATTTGTGAGACCCGGCCTAAATTTCCATTCAGAGAATGGACTGGTGATCTTTTCCCGAACTTCATCAGCTATGAGGGGCATTTCTTCCACGATAATACCCTTCTGTCGGCTGCATCAGATTGAATAGTCGGGCAAACTCGCACTCAGCCGTAGGGTCATACGAAGTTTGGAGGAATTCTTCAATTGTTGCAGCATCAAATGGTACTTCCTTCCCTCTCACCCAACTCCTTCGGTTGAACCACTGAATAAATATTATCAAAAAGTAGGAGACTCCCCAAATCGAATCCCCTTTCTTTGATTACATTCTTATTCAGCAGTTTAGTTTCATAAACTTCCTGCTTTTCAGCGGACTGAAATCTTCTTGGATCAAAACTTGTGCGGGGTCTTTTCGCAGTAGATGACCCTTCTGTGCTTTTTTTCATTCTTTTTTCCTGAAACTCAGAAAAGTTCCCAATACATGTGCACCACAAATATTATCAGCAGCTATATTCAGTTCATATCATCATTCAGCTCAATTCCCAGATTTATTTTCAACCATCTACTCAAATAAACAATCCCAACCCCATTAATCATGCCAAACAATAGTTGTATTTCTCCAATCCATACCACACAACAAAATATCATGCCTTTAAACCGTTCATGCCAACGTATCATGCCTTTAAAGAATTCATTCCACATGCATATTTAAGCAATTAAACACATTCATACCACATGCCAACAAAAATCATGCCTCTCCTATTCTCATAATCATCATCAAGGAATGAGGAAAAGAAGAAATAATTACCTTTTCTCCAGCCATTTCAATCAAAATTTGAATTTTATGCAGAAATTTGATCCTTACGTGAACGGTGGAGAAGAAAGACTATGGTGGAGATGATGGTGGTGCGGTGGTGTACAGTGGCGGTGAACAGTGACGGTGCGGTGGTGTGGTGGTAGTGGGGTGAAGGAGAAGTGGAGGTGTGGGGTGGTGTGGTGGTGGTGGGTGAAGGAAAGGGAGATAAGAAGAAGAATGAAGGATGGGAGTGAAGAAAGTGGAGGAGAAGAAGAAAGGAAGAAGAAAATAAAAATGGGGAAAATATGGGGGAGGGGCGCGGCGCTGCAGGAACAAGTTAGGGTTGCTGATTTAAAACCCTTTCCACGCTTGAAGCGTGGAGTTCCACGCTTCAAGCGTGGACCTACTGCCTTTGTCGATCCAAATTCCTTGTCCACGCTGCAAGCGTGGAGTTCCACGCTTCAAGCGTGGACATTCTGTCTGTTGACCTTTCAAATTCCATCCCCACGCTTCAAGCGTAGGGTTCTACGCTTGGAGCGTGGGACTACTGTCCCCTTTCGATTTTCCTGCGCTGCAAGCGTGGATTCCCACGCTTGGAGCGCAGACCTGCTGTCCTTGGCTCTTCAACTTCCCTTTCCACGCTCCAAGCGTAGGGTTCCACGCTTGGAGCGTGGGACTACTGCCTGTGTGTGGTTCCTGCGCTGCAAGCGTGGATTCCCACGCTTGAAGCGCCCAGCTTCTGTTCCAACTTATTTTCTACGCTCCAAGCGTAGGGTTCCACGCTTGGAGCGTGGACCCTCTGTCCCAAGTTTCTTTTCTCTGCTTGAAGCGCAGAGTTCTACGCTTCAAGCGTAAACTCTCTGGAGCATTTTCACTTCCTTCTTTTATTCAATTTTTTTAATTTTTCTCTGGTTATCTAAAAAAAATGAAAACAAGAAACAATAAAAGGATAAAAATGTTGGGTTGCCTCCCAACTAGCGCGTGTTTAACGTCCCGAGCCTGACGGTTACCTCATTTAAGTTGCAATTGAATGAAGGCGCAAAGCCACAACTTGTTTCACAACGGGTCCTCCATGGAAGAACTTCAATCTAGAGCCATTGACCTTGAAGGGTCTGTCGTCCTCCATGGAAGATATCTCCACAGTACCATATGGAAAGACCTTTTTAATCACAAAAGGTCCTGTCCACCTGGATTTCAACTTCCCTGGAAAAAGTTTCAATCGGGAATTATATAACAATACCTGCTGACCAGGCTCAAACTCCTTGTGTTTAAGTTTGCTATCATGATACTTCTTCGCTTTTTCTTTATAAATCCTAGAGCTTTCAAAGGCTGAATTCCTAAACTCATCAAGCTCTAACAGTTGAAACTTTCGTTTCTCAAGAGCTGCTGTGGCATCAAAGTTTAGGAATTTAATAGCCCAAAAGGCTCTATGTTCAAGCTCCACTGGTAAATGACAAGCTTTCCCGTACACAAGCTGATAGGGAGACATTCCTATCGGAGTTTTGTATGCAGTTCGGTATGCCCACAGTGCATCATCCAGTCTTTTTGACCAATCCTTTAGAGAAATACTGACAGTCTTTTCCAGGATTCGCTTCAGTTCCCTATTGGAAACTTCCACTTGGCCACTTGTCTGTGGATGATAAGGTGTAGCGACCTTATGCTTGACACCATATTTTGTTAACAGATTTTCAAACTGCTTATTGCAAAAATGAGAGCCTCCATCACTTATGATTGCTCTTGGCACTCCAAATCTGGTAAAGATATTCTTTCTTAGGAAGTTTACAACCACCTTCGCATCATTAGTAGGAAGAGCTGTTGCCTCAACCCACTTAGAAACGTAATCCACAGCTACCAGAATGTACTGGTTGGAATAGGAAGATGGAAATGGTCCCATGAAATCAATCCCCCATAAATCAAATAATTCCACCTCCATAATAGTGTTTAGAGGCATTTCATCTTTCCGGGAAATGTTCCCTGTCTTTTGGCATCTTTCGCATTTTTCCACATACTCTCTGGCATCTTTGAAAAGAGTAGGCCAGTAATACCCACTTTGCAATACCTTTTGTGCAGTTCTATTTCCACCAAAATGACCACCATAATCAGAATTGTGACAATGCCATAAAATTTCCTTGATTTCCAATTCTGATACACATCTTCTCAAGATTCCATCAGCACATTGGAAATACAGGAATGGATCATCCCATACATACCTCCTGGCATCATGTAAGAACTTTTTCACTTGTTGCTTTGTGAGATCAGGAGGTACTTTCTTGATGACCTTAAAATTAACAAAATCAGCAAACCATGGTTCCATATGTAGTGCAAAAATTGGTTCTTCAGATAATTTCACAGATATTGCAAGGACTTGTTCATCCGGAAAATAATCGTTGATCTCTAAAGCAGGATCATCTTGTAGGGTCTTCTCTCGGATTCTGGATAAGTGATCCGCAACCTTATTTTCCATTCCTGACTTGTCTTTGATCTCTAAATCAAACTCTTGAAATAACAACATCCACCTTAACAGCCGTGGTTTTGCATTTTGTTTAGAGATCAAATACTTTATTGCTGCGTGATCAGTAAAAATGATGGTCTTGGCACCAAGGAGATATGGTCTAAATTTATCAAGTGCATAGACCACAGCGAGCATCTCCTTCTCTGTTGTTGCATAGTTTACCTGTGCTTCATTCAGAACTTTGCTAGCATAATAAATTACGTGCAACAGTTTGTTTCTTCGTTGGCCAAGAACAGCACCAATAGCTAGATCACTAGCATCGCACATCAACTCAAATGGCATACTCCAATCAGGTGAAACCAAGACAGGAGCAGTAGTGAGTTTTTCCTTTAATAAATTAAAGGCTTTGAGACATGCATCGTCAAAAACGAACTCATTATCTTTCATGAGAAGTTGACTTAGTGGCTTGGCAATTTTTGAGAAGTCTTTGATGAATCTTCTATAAAAGCCAGCATGACCAAGGAAACTCCTCACTCCATTAACATTAATTGGAGGAGGTAGTTTTTCAATGAGCATTAGTTTTGCTCTATCAACTTCTATACCTTCCTTAGAAATTTTGTGTCCAAGCACAATGCCTTCTTGGACCATGAAATGACATTTTTCCCAGTTAAGGACCAGATTTGTCTCCTGACATCTTTTTAGTACTTTAGATAAATTGCCTAAGCAATCATCAAAGCAAGAGCCAAATACCGAAAAGTCATCCATGAATACTTCTAAGAACTTTTCTACCATATCTGAGAAGATTGATAACATGCACCTTTGAAAAGTAGCAGGTGCATTGCACAATCCAAACGGCATTCTCCTATAGGCAAAAACGCCAAAAGGACAAGTGAATGCTGTCTTTTCTTGATCTTCTGGAGTCACTGCAATTTGATTATAACCACTGTACCCATCAAGGAAACAATAATATGAATGACCTGCTAACCTTTCCAGCATTTGATCCACAAAAGGGAGAGGAAAATGATCCTTCCTAGTTGCTTCATTAAGCCGTCTGTAGTCAACACACATTCTCCATCCAGTAATTGTCCTGGTAGAGATTAATTCATCCTTATCGTTCTTTACCACAGTAACACCTCCTTTCTTTGGTACAGTTTGTACAGGACTCACCCATGCAGTATCTGATATTGAATAAATCATTCCAGCATCAAGAAGTTTAACTACTTCTTTTCTCACCACTTCTTTCATCATGGGGTTCAATCTCCTTTGAGGCTGCCTTACAGGTTTGATATCATTCTCCATGAGAATTTTATGCGTACAGAAGGAAGGGCTTATACCCTTAAGATCAGCCATGGACCATCCTAAAGCAGTCTTATGCTTTAAAAGAATTTCTTTCAGTTTCTTCTCATCATCAGCAGATAAACTGTTATTTATGATCACTGGATATGTTTCATTGTCACCCAGGAACATATACTTTAGGGCTGGAGGTAACTCCTTAAGATCAACTTTAGGAGCACCTATTTCCTTGTCAGAAGTCTTCTGTTCAAGCAATTCATTAGCAACTTTAATGTCTTCCTCAAAAGGGATATGATCTCTTTCTTGCAATTCAACAGTAAATTCTTGCAAGGGAGTTTCATCTTCATGCATCACTTCCTCTAAGACATTAATTTCAAAACAATCACTATCATCATCTGGTCTTTTTATTGCATCAAAGACATTGACAGTGATTGTGTCTTCATTCATCCTTAGCACCAGCTTTCCCTGTTCTACATCAATCATTGCACGGGCTGTGGCCAGGAAAGGTCTACCCAATATGAGAGGCATTTCATTCTCAACCTCCATATCAAGCACAATGAAATCAGCCGGAAAGATGAACTTGTCAATTTTTACCAGAACATCTTCGACTATTCCACTTGGTTTCCTCAAGGATCTATCAGCCAGCTGAAGAGAAACCATAGTAGGCTTCAATTCAGTGATCCCTAAGGCTTTACAAACAGATAAGGGCATCAGATTAATACTTGCCCCTAAATCACACAAAGCTTTGCCAATCTTTGTGTCTCCTATTTCAATTTCAATATTAAAGCTTCCAGGATCACGAAGTTTGGGAGGAAACTTCCTAGTAATAATAGCACTGCACTTCTCATTAAGTGCAACTGTTTGGCATTCCTGTAGCTTTTGCTTCCTGGAAAGGAGGTCTTTCATGAATTTGGCGTAGTTTGGCATATTAGCCAATGCTTCAGCGAACGGAATGTTCACATGTAATTTCTTGAAAAGATCAAGAAATCTGTCATAACTCTTGGCTTTTAATTCTGGCTTCAACCTTCCAGGATAAGGTGCCATTTTCAGCAGATACTCTTCACTGAGTTCAAATTTTTCTTTTGGAAGAGTAGCTGTCTCCTTCTCATCATCAGTTGGTTTCAATACCTCAGGAGATTCTTCTTTTTCTTTTTCAGGTTTCTCCTCTTGTTCAATCTTCTTTTCCTTCTCAATAGGTTTTGGTGGTGATGATACCACTTTCCCACTTCTAGTTGTAACTACCAAACAATCTTCCTTGGGGTTAGTGGTAGTGTTACCAGGAAAGGTACCTGGAGCTCTATCAGATAATTGTTGGGCTAGTTGACCAATCTGATATTCCAGGTTCTTGATTGAAGCTTTTGTATTTCTGGAATCAGCTCTGCTCTCCTCAATGAAAGCATTGGTACTTCTTTGATTAGCCTTACTTTCCTCCATGAAAGCGTTGGTGCTTCTTTGATTAGCCTTACTTTCCTCCATAAAAGTGTTAGTACTTTGTGCTAATGATCCGACTAAACGCTCCAGGTCAGAAGGCTCTTTTTTTGGAATAGGTGGTGGTTTTAGATAATTGTCTGATGTCATATCTAAACCAGTACCTTGATAATTTTTCCTCTGGTAATTATTACCACCAGCAGCATTATTTTGATTTCTTGAGAAATTTTGATTAGGGCGCTGATCATACCAAATACCATTTACCTGTAATTGCTGAGTAGAATCTGAGGACATCAATGTAGGACAAGTATTGGTATCATGATCTTCATGACAATACTCACAATCAAGGATAACTGCACTTGCTTGAACTTTGGAAAGTTGCATCCTTTCAAACTTCGCATGCAGATTGGACATTTGTTGGGACAACAACTTCTGTTCCGCCAGCATTGCACTATTATCATTGAGTGGCACTGCTTCCCTTTTTCCGGTCCTTATAGATGTTTCATTCTCGTTCTTAGCTAACTTGTCAATAAGATGATATGACTCAGAAGCCAGTTTGTCACCCAAAGAACCGCCTGCTGCAGTATTAATCACCAATTTTGTTTCTGGTAGACAACCATTGAAGAAGATTCTCACTTGGTCCCCTTGAGATAGGTTATAATGAGGAACCTTTCTCATGAGGGCCTTGAATCTATTCCAAGAAGCGCAGATGGTCTCTCCAAATTGTTGTTTGAAGGAGGTGATATCATTCACCATGTTGTTGTATTTCTCCATGGGGAAGAACTCTGCAAAGAATTTTTCAGATAAATTATCCCAAGAAATGATGCTATCTGCAGGTTGTCTTTCCATCCAATCAAGAGCTTTTCCCTTAACAGAAAAAGGAAAAAGTCTTAATCGGATTGCATCATCAGAAACATGTGGAGGCTTTGTAGAGTCACAGATTCGTAAAAATCTGTCAATGAATCTGTGAGGATCTTCATTGTCCTCTCCTCCATACTTTTCTCTCTCGGCCAACTGAATGATGTTGGACTTGAGTTCCCATTGATTGTTCCCAAGTTCTGGTGGAACAATTCCAGCATTGGGCCTGTTGAAGACAGGCGTGAGGATGGTGTTCATCCTAGGATCAGCATTCTGATTAGGAGCAGCCATCTCTAGGGTTTCAGCTACTGGAATGGGAGTTGTCTGTGCCCTTTTTCTTTCCTTCTCTTTTTGAGCAATTCGTTCGCTTCTCCTTAGAAAAGCACTGCTTTGCATACAACTTCAGAGAAAAGATTAGTAGCACAGATTCAAAACAAAAATAAAATAAAATAAAATAACAACAATTTAATCTTTAAAATCAAGATTAATTGATTTAAGAAAAACACTCCCCGGCAACGGCGCCAAAAACTTGACGTGAATCGGCAAGTGTACCGAATCGCGCAAGTAATACAGTGATAAATCACAGTTCGTATCCACAGAGAGTGTGTTTAAATCAATTAAAACTCTTTCTTTTAAGATTAAATATTTCAAAAGGGTTTTGACACGAATGTCAGGATTGTGTGGAAATTTGATTTGTAAATTTAAAAGACTTGTTTTTGGTTCTTTTTGAAAAAGAATTGAAATAAGGGTTTAAAATATATGAGAAAAGCGCTGTAGTAGGGAACACTCACCAATGATCCCCACCTTTTACTCTGGATTAAGTTAAGTATTCATATATAAATCGTGAACTTAGATAATTATCAGATAAAAGTATCAATAGTTAATTCTCAATCCCTTGAGGAATTAACCCTTTAATCTCATATAGAACCCTAATTCCTTGAGGTGCCCTATATGAGATCAAGCATAACGATCGATAATTGAAACATCTACAATATGAATCATGTCTATGTCTAGATCATGTTCATACCGTCGTTCTATCCCCTTTCCGGATTAAAGACCTCAGATCCCTCTTGTTGGCCCTAATCCTCAGATTTATTATTACTTACTAGATTGATCGGATCTAATAATAACAATAACAATACGAACAGAATAGAACGAAATTCAAAAGATAAATATATTCATAAAAACTCAATCCATTGTATCAGGGGTTCACAAGGGTTCGTGACCCTAACTACAGCAAAGAGGTTCTAGCCAACCATTATCATGGCTAGAATCCAAAGTTCAATTGAAAAACAAAAACTAAAAGAACTACAGAAAGGTAGAAGAAGAGATCTTTCTCAGAACTTCCGCCTCCGAACGATCTCAGTTGTGTAGCAATCAGATGTGTCTCCTAGGGTTGCCTTATGCCCTTTTTATAACCTAAAAATCCTCCTTTTCTCGCAACTGACAGCTGTCTCTCTCAATCCCACGCTTGGAGCGCAGGATCCACGCTCCAAGCGTGGAGCTTCTGCCATTTTTGCTTTTTCCACGCTCCAAGCGTGGAGTTCCACGCTTGCAGCGTGGACTCACTGTTCTGAAGTCTCCTCCCACGCTTCAAGCGTGGATTCCTACGCTTGGAGCGTGGGGCTTCTGTCTGATTCTTCTCCTTACTCCTTTATTTGTTATTTTCCTCCTGTAAACATGAAGAATTTGAGTGAGAGAGTGTCTGACAATTTTATTCAATAATTTCACCACATATACACTTTTATATACAGTTTTAGATCTGATTTCCTGCTGTTTTTGATCTATAAAAGTATATATGCTGGGAGCATATCAGTACCTTCCCTAGTAACACAGTTACTAACCCAAGGGAAGACTGTATGGCCATCACAATTAGAAGTGGAAAAATACTTCCATCTCCTGATGTTGAAGAAAAGCTAGATACTACAGGTAAGCAAGAAAAAGAAAAAGAAATTGAAAAACCTAATGAAGTGGATAAGCCAATTGAAAAAAAGAAGCATGAATTAAGTCCTAAATATGTAAGGGCTATGGCACCATATCCTGAAAGATTCAAACAGGATGATCAGAAAAAGCATTATGGCAGGTTCTTGGACCTTTTCAAAAAGCTTCATATTAATATTCCATTTGCTGAAGCTTTGGTCAATATGCCAAATTATGCTAAATTTATTAAAGATCTTTTATCAAGGAAGCACAAGTTACAAGAGTGCCAAACTGTAGCACTTACTGAGGAGTGCAGTGTTATCCTTACAAGAAAATGTCCTCCTAAGCTTCGTGATCCCGGAAGCTTCAACATTCCCATTGAAATTGGTAATACAAAAATCAGAAGGGCACTATGTGATCTTGGGGCGAGCATTAACCTAATGCCCTTGTCTGTTTGTAAATCTTTGGGGATAACTGATTTGAAACCCACTTTGGCATCTCTTCAACTTGCTGATAAGTCTGTAAGAAAGCCTAGTGGAATAATAGAAGATGTTCTTGTGAAGGTAGACAAGTTCATCTTTCCTGCTGATTTTGTAGTGTTGGATATGGAAGGAGGAGCTGAAATGTCACTTTTGCTGGGTAGACCTTTCTTAGCTACATCTCGTGCACTGATTGATGTGGAAAGTGGGAAGCTAGAGCTAAGAATGAATGATGAAACTGTTACTATCCATGTCTTTGATTCTTTAAAACAGTCTTCTCACAAAGACGATTGTTTTAATCTTGAAGTTGTAAAGGAAGAACAAGATGTAGCGGTTGAGCTTCCTCGAAATTTAAAAGATGATGCCAAAGAAGATGGAAACCCAAAAGTGGAAGTGAAAGATCTTCCTAAAAATTTAAATGATGATGTTAAAGAGGTGAGAACGCTTCAAGAGAGGCGTACTCCTATAAAAAAAAGGTAAGAAGAAAGGAAGTAGTGAAATTCTTTGATACGAGTTGGAAGAGATACCGGGAGCTGAAATTTGACAAGAGACACCGAGACTCTATCTCTCGGAAAAATCAAAGTTTCAAAGAATTCTTAACATGGATCCATGGTTTGGATCAAATCTGGGAATGGTGGTCCCATACACCAAGGCAACCAGTACCACCAGATCCTTCATTTGCTGAGTCATCCAACACTGCCGAGGGGGATGACATGGAGGGCTGATCTTATCTCCTTGCTGATGGAGATCTTGTATATTAGTTTATTTTTCTATTTCGTATTTTTAAGTTATTTTGTGTTGGTATATTTTTCTCTGATGTTTTAATGTGTGCATTATAGTTTCTTCTATATGCCACTATTTGTTCTATTGTGCAGGATTTTCTTCCTTCTTGGGGTTTAATTATTGCTGAGGACATCAATGCTCTAAATCTGGGAATGGTTGGCTTGCACCTTAGAACTGTAATTCTTCTATCAGGGGAGATATTCTAACTCTTTTAATTTTCTTAGTTATTTTGTGTGCTATATAAAAAAAAGAAGAAGAAGAAAGTGTGTTATCCCAGGTTTAAATGTGCTCATCTTGTTAATGTATATGATTGAATTTTAAGAAATATATTGTATGACTTTCTGGCATAACATTACATAGGCATAATTGGATTGCATGATTGCTCGTTTGTCTGAGTTAAGATTGTGAATTCTGATAATGTCTGAAGTCAATTTTCTTGAGTCTGCATTGATACCATAGCTGTGAGATTTTGAACCTAAACACTGAAACTTTTGTTGAGAGGCCTCACTGTTGTAATACTCTAGAACTTGATTTGTTTCTCTGTGATGCATGCATTGATTGATATGATAAAGGCATTTTGTTCTTATTAGCTATTGGCCAAAATAACCCACCTGTATGAAATTTTCCCTTGCTAGCCCTTTGAGCTTGAACTTAATTCTTGATAAATGACCTGTGGCCTGATTGATGGCTTAGCCTATATCCATTTTTCATGAGTTACCTTGTTTGAGATTGAATCATTGAATGTGTTGAAAATAAAATAAAGAAATTGAGGTAAGCTCCACAAAGGTCAAGTAATTAAGGGATGAAAAAAAAAAGTCATCTATGCCCTTAAAAAAAAGAAAAAAAAAGAGAGGGCAAAATGAAAAAGAGAAAAAGAAAAGAAAGCAAGAAAAAGGAAAAGAGTAAAAGGTGGTTAAAAGGAATTAATTCCCGAAATTCTGTGGGAATGTTAGTGGAGCAAAACAATTGATTGAATCTGTTAAAAGTGAAATAATATCAGTTTTCAATCTCTTGGTTGTTTGAGCTACTATCCAAATTTTCCTACCTATTACCCCGACCAAGTTACAACCTGTGAAGTCCTTTTGATCAATTGATGCATGTGTTTGATTCTTCAATTTTAAGAATTTTTGAGAATATAATCAAGCATATGGTAGTGTTATAGCTTTGAGTAATTGAGTGCTCATGATACCCTTAAACACTGAGTGTTGAGTGAACATTATTTATCTGTGTGAGGGGTAATCAATGTAGACTTGTATATTTAAGAAGCTAATGGCATTATTGGAAGTTCATGATATTGAGTCAGGCATGCATGGCATATTGTATCTGATAGTGTCTATGATTGTTATGTTGGATTAAGTGAACATTTCTTGGATTAAGTCTTTTACATTGCTAGGGACAGCAACGTTTAAATCTGGGAATGGTTTGATGTGCCTCTGGCAAGTGTGATTTTTATGTGTTAAAATTGACAAGAATTGAGTCATAAGAGAGCAATTTAAATACATATTTGCTAATTATGTTGATTCTTTGTATGTCAATAATATGAACCTTTTAGTTGTGTTTTTACAGGAAAAAGAAGTGAACTTTTGAATTCAAAATTTGAATTCAAAACTGTTTTTAATTTAATTCTTAGGTTACGTAATAAGTTTTAATTTAATTCTTCAGTTACGTAATAAGTTTTAATTAAATCTTCAGTTATACGTTTCACGACATTTTCGGGAAAGAATTACTGTGCTGTGCGAGGAAAAAAAGAGTCTTATAAATAGAACTCTTCACAAAACCCGAAGGTGGAACTCAGAAATTGGGAGGCAGATCTAGACACTTTGAGAGGAACAACACACGAATCAGCATTTAAAGCTCATCATGTCAAATTCCAAATTATCCTTGATCAACGCTGCATCATTTAAATCACATGTCAAACTATCCTCAATTAGTGCTGAAGCAATTAAGGAAAGAATCTGCAATCAAAGCGCTGAGTCAAAGCACAGCTGGCACTGCAGTAAATAAAGATAGGATGCTTTGTCAGCATTACATCACGCTGAAGTGTCATCCTTATCTATTCACGCAACATCACATGGATCACAAGTATAAAAAGGGTGGTCCTCCACCATTCCATTGCATTCAGATCTGGACCGGGAGAAGAAAGGGGCAGCTGTGGAGTTCTTCGCGTTCTTCGTTCTTCATCTTCTTCTTCTTTTTCTTTCTCTTTTATTTTTAGTTTATGTTGAATTTTAGATCAGTGATAAGTATGTTGATCGGCTAGATTATTTTTATTGTAGTCAGGGTCACGATCCATATATGAACCCTTGACATGAAGGATTGGTTTATGGTTTTTAATTTATAGAATTATCTTTATCTTTACTCTGTGCGAATTTTATATTCCCTTTGTTAGAGTTGATCAATCTAATAGTTGGGGATATTCTGAGGATCAAAATCCTAGATAGGAATATTGGGGTTTTGATCTCGAAAGGGAGTAAGATAACAATCTGTATGCGTGCTAGGAATAGACGTGTATACGATTGTTTATGCTTAAATTATCGCGCTCATTGCTTGATCCCATGAGAAACATTGCAAGGAATTGGGGTTTCTCATGGGATTAAAGGGTTAACCCTGCAAGGAATTGAGGGTTAACTATTTAATCTTTTAGATGATAATTTATCTGAGTAATTATATAAATAATTATCGTAAATCAATCCGGAGTAAAAAGTGGGGATCATTTGGTGAATGAACCCTGGCTACAATGCTTTTCTCATATTTTTTTACAAATCAATTTTCAATTTTATTGTTTTATTTTTCAATCTAAAAATACAAAAACAAGTATCTTATTTTCAGAAATCAATTTTACCCAAGTTGACAATATTTGTCAAAACCTTCTTTGAAATCTTCCATTCTTTAAGAAAAAGTTTACTTGATATTAGATCCTAATCCCTGTGGAGACGAACTTTATTTATCACTTTATTACTTGTGCGATCGGTATACTTGCCGGAGAGCATCAGCAAACCTTATACTTACAAAAAACTGTGTTGTTATTTTGTTCTATATTTCATGTGAAAAAAATTACAACATTGACACAGAGCTTTGCAAATATTAACCACAAACAAAAATCAGCTATTCAGGGGGATAATTAATTTTGCATACAACTACATCAATAATACACCATAATACGTTATAATACACCATATCAACATGAGAAAGGGATATAAAAAGAAAAATGCATACAAATCTTTGCTAACTATAACATTCATCAACAAAATCAAGGTAACAATAACACCAAGCAAATATGGATTTAAAATATAAGTTTTTACCTATAATATGAAAATATTATTCATTCAGTGTCATTTCGTAGCAATTATTGGAGGGATGAGTTCAACACTTACTAAGTATGTCATTTCTTGTGTGATTTTCGTTTTTTGTGCCTACGATACATAAGGCGAAATCTCATTAAATAAGTAACACTAATATGTTAACATCCAAAAGTCATAGTATCAGAAGAAAAAAAAGATTGGATTACATTTTTTTAAGGACAAAAAAAAATGTTGTCTGAACGGGATTTGAATGCAACTTAATCAAATAAGCATGTATAAGTCATATTTTTTGCTTACATTGCAACAAATGCATATGAACAGAATCAAAGCAACTTCACTAATCTTTGAGATAGACTTTCATTTATTGCAATCACATTTAAAAAATAATAATAAATAAATATTATTTTCAAGGATTTGTGTCGTTAGTATTTGGAATTTTACAAATTTGTATTTACAAAAATTAATATCAGATTTAGGAATTTAATTATAAAAGAAGAAGGATGAAAAAAAAAATTTGGTGAAAAAATGATGAAATTTTAACTTAATTATAAAAATGTGTTTGTGGGTCGCCCTCCAGGCCGAGTCCGGTTTGCCACCTCTAACTATCAGCATATAAAAGATTTTTATATTTATCCACACAAAAAAGTTTTTTATAGTTGCGTATAGATTTTTATATTTTATCTCAGAGATGAAGTTTCATTTACTACCATCAGATTTATAAAATAATAATAATTAATTATTTTTTTTTGCAAGGATCTGTGTCGTTAGTCTTTGGAATTTCACAAATTTATATTTTCAAAAATTGAAATCAGATTTAGTAATTTAATTATAAAAGAAGAAGAATAAATTTTCAATTGAATTATAAAAATATATTAGCTGGTTGGCCCTTCGGGCAGAGCCCAGTTTTCCACCTCTAACTGTCAGCATTTTATATAAAAAAGTTTTTTTGCAAGGATTAGTAGTGTCGTTAGTCTTTGGAATTTCACAAATTTGTATTTACAAAAATTGAAATCAAATTTAGTAATTTAATTATAAAAGAAAAAAGATAAAATTTCAATTGAATTATAAAAATATATTGGCGGGCTGGCCCTCCGGGTGAGCCCAGATTTCTACCTCTAACTGTCGGCATTTTATATAAATAATTATTTTTTGCAAGTATTTGTGTTAATTAAACTCTTGCAATAAAAAAAATGAAAGTTTAACTTCTTTTTTATGTACTAAATTACAATTCTCATTTTATAGTTCTTAAATTTTAATAATTTTTTTTACAGAATGACATACGTCATTTTTTATTTAAATTTAAAATTTAAAACTTTTTATATTAATTATACATATTTTATTATATAATTTTTTCTATTTTAATTTATGATTTTTATATATTTTTCTAATTGGTTATATACATGTATATTTAAAAATTTTATGTTAAATATTTTTTTAATACATGTATATTATTTTAATTGGTTATACATGTATATTTAAAAATTTTATGTTAAAATTTTAAATTATTTTTTGTAAAGTATAAATTATGGCATTTCCTATTTTTTGTTTTAAATTTGAAATTTTAAATAATTTTAATGGACTATAAATGTATTTTTATAATTTTAAATATTTTATGGTTTAATCTATAATTTTATATTAAATTCCGATTTATTATATATATCTTTTTCCACTGCATAAGTATTAAATGCTGAATTCAATTAATTTACTATTAATGTTTTTGTTTTTTTATGCAACATTAATAGGGCTAACAAATATCCATGCAAAAAATAGTGGGATATACAATAAAAGAAAAGTAGAGGTCTTTTTACTCATAATATACAACAAAAGAAAAGTAATGAGACGTTAAATGAGTTTTTCTGCCAAAAAAAATTCTAAAAGTTTTCCCATCATTACAAAGTGAAAAATTCAAATCAAAAATTCAAATTTTAAACATAACTTCAAAATTTAGAAGGGTTGAGTTATTATTAATTAGGAAATTCCAACGTAGTATGCAGTGGGACATTGTATGAGTTGTCTGCCACAAAAAATTGTTAACATAATTTTTCATTTAGTTTATTTCGAAATTTTGAATTTATTTTAAAATATAAATAATTTTTTATTTTACAATATTTTTTAAATGAGTTGTCTACTATAATAAATGATTAACTTAATTTTCTATTGATTTTTTATTTCAATTTTTAAAAGAAATTATTATTTATTTAATTTTTTATTTCCAAATCCTTTCCCATCTTTCCAATTTGAAATTTAAAATTTAAATCTGAAGTTTGAAATCAATTGAGAATTCGAATTTTAAAAGAGTGAGCAATTCCAACATAGAAAGCAATTAAAAGTGCTGAGTAATTCCAATGTACAAATTAGTGGGACATTGACTGAGTTGTCTGCCATCAAAATTTGTTAACATAATTTTCCATTGATTTTTTATTTCGATTTTTAAAAGAAATTATTATTTATTTAATTTTTTATTTCCAAATCCTTTCCCAGTAAAATACATGAAAATTACGTTCTATTCTCCAATATGGCAATACCGACTCTTAAGCTTATGTATTGTCTTTTAATGGCTCATGGAAAATATCTCCATGAAGCATTTTACGATTACTGATATATCTTAATGCTACATATGTATGCAGCGCAGTATTCCTGTTATTGATTTTGGTGAAGTGTGCAGGACGTTCGTAAAATGATTGTGTTATCTTTGCCACCTTCTAGTGCAACCTCTCAAGTTATTATTGATTGTACGTTGGATGTGAGTGAATCTGTCCGCAAAGCAGCATACTGTGTTCTAGCTAATAAATTTCCTCTTCAAAGCTTAAGGTAAAACGTTGTATAGTAAAAGAATTATAATTCTATCTCTGTCGTTCCACATTGTGCTATTGAGTGAATCTCTTAAAGCAGTCCTATTTGATGTTTAAGTCTGATATATATAATCTTGTTCTATGCAATTAGGAAAGCCAAGTTTTCAAATTGATGAGAAAATAGTTGAGCTTGCTCATCAGCTCAATTGCCTTTCTGCTTTGACCTTCCGTTCATTCAAGCATCATTTCAGTGAGGGAAGGAAAATATTTGGACCTGAAGTGAGGTGAGTTCTTTACCCGATTCACCCCTCCTCTTGCTTCTTCTAAATTTGACGGAATATTTGGGTTTTGTGAGTTTATTTTGGTTTTAAGTGATCTTATAATCTGTAGTAAGGAAGCAGATACATTTCAATTAGTAATTTCCCTGTGTTGTTTTGTTTTTAAGATTTGTACTATGAATGACTATTTATTAATGCTTATATTTTAAACACATGTGCTCGTGTTAGGATTTGTGTTTATATCTTTAAGATTTTTGTTTTTATGGTAATCTTATATTAATCTTAAATGTTGTAGTCTGACTGTTTCATGTCTTATAATTTTTGCGTGTTTGTCATCTCTTTGTGTTAGTGTTGTTGTGTCATATTCGTGCTTCCTAGATCTGTAGTTGGTTTCAAAGTTATGTTCTGTTTGGTATTTTGATTTGTAGATTTTGACTGTAAAGAATTGCAAAGCAGTCATCGGAGGGGCTTGGGTGCTCTGCAAGTTAAAACCATAAAATTTTTGTATTACTGAAATCTGACCTGTGCTGTGGACATAGGAATTACTTCTGTGCTTTTGTGCTCGTTAGCACAAATGAAAGTAGTGATCATGTAATTATCTTCATTATGTGAGCCTGTGATGATGCAATAAATATGGTATGCCTTATTTGCCTTTCTTCTGCCTGTGGCAGATGTGTCCAACCAGAATTGGATGATTGATATAGGATTTTAGTGTTTCTCTCTAGATACCTATGGATTAGGTATCTAGTGGGATCACGAATCACTGACACAGTATGATGGCTTTTTGCCTCCAGGGAGTGTGCATGTGTGATTGAAATAAGTAGGGTTTTGTGTGTGTGATACCTATAGTCTTTAGCTCCTTTATATAGTGCCTACCTTTAGGTTCGCTTGGGTTAGGCCTTGCATCAATTGGGGCCTTGGTCCGGTCCACAATAGTTGCCCCCCAGCTCGGTAGACTGAGTAACCAGGATGCCGGGATGAATTGATTGGCTAACCTCTTCTGCTAAATGAGTGTTAGTTATTCAACAGTGTCTTCTTAAGACAAATTTCCTATGCTCGCTTTTTGAGTTTGCTAGTTCGGTAGGATACTTTTCCGAATCCCTGACATTTTTCATCTTGGCTTATGAACCGAGACATGTGTATTTGTACTATATATATTTTATAATCTTCATCCGGAATTACCATCCTGGATTTTTAAATATGAAGGTTCTGGCCCTCAATGGCGTTTCTCTTACCTACGGAACGCTTTATCTTCTTACCTTGCAGTGATGGCCCACGTGGCATTCTAAGTAATCATAATACGTACCGCCGTCCACCTTGCGCCGCTTTAACATTTAATGCGACTGCCAAAACGTCTGTCGTTCGTCCTGTCAGGTGGTTTTACCTTTTTACCCCTGTCTTTTCTTTTCACGGGTCATAACCTTTGAACTTTCCCCCTTTCCTCTATTTCTTTCCTATTCTCTTTTCTCCGGACTTCTCCTTCTTCTGCCTCCATTAACAACACACTGAGATTTCTTCCGCTTCCATTAATAGCACACTGAGAGTTCTTCTGCTTCCATTAACAGCACCCCGAGATTTCTTCGTCGAGCATTCTGTACTAACATTCCTCAGGTATAACTTCCTATCTACTTCTTCCTACATTTCTTTGCTCACATTATCTTTCAGGCTTAGTACATAGTTGACACTTGCACTTCTGTCCTCGTAATACGCCCTGTTGCCTGTATTTTTATTCATCGCTGTGTTATCTGTTTGCTGCAAGATTTTCTATCATTGTTGGCTGTTAGTTATATTTACCATTCTTGTTTGGGAAAATCCCTAGTATGGATGAGGGAAATTCACACGGATATAGGAGGGCCACTTGTCCTCGCATATTTGGCCGAAGTGATGAAATTCTGGCAGAGGAAGAAGCTAGAGCTATTCAGGAAGAGACAAGCTGAAATCGCAGCTTTCTTCCTGGTCCAGGGCGTTGTCCATTGATTCCTGGCCCAGGACGTCGTCCACCAATTCCTGGTTCAGGACGTCGTCCACCAGTTAGACCCTGGCCCACTGGTCGAGGACGATCCCGGAACCCTAACCGTGCCGCGGATCATTTGTTCGTAAGCACTAATCGTGCTTCGGATAGGAGACATATCCTTCACCCCCTTCTACTACTGCCAGTGGAGGTGTTAATACTCCAACCCAGTCCTCCATTCAACCCGTGTTCCCTGTTCCATCAATCAGGAACCCAAATCCTTGTTTCAACTGTGTGTACCTCAGTGCACAATTTATTGGAAATGGCAACGATTTTATGGCAAATTTAGTCCTGGGCAGTTGCTCTCATGACCCTGGGTTTCAAACCCTTGTTTCAATGACCTCCTCAGACAATTCGTCAAGCTCCTCACATTGTAGTTTATTTAACTCAGGTGCGTGCTATTTGTTGCTTTTGTTTTTTAATCTACCCATTTTGTTGTTCTAGGTTCTTATGGAGTCCCCTTCTACAGAAATCAATATGGAGACGACTTCTTCCAACCAAGAACTTAAGGCCGAGGTTAGGCCAGCCGAAGAGGGTTCTGCCCCTGCCGGCCTGCGCAAACAATTTTCATGGGTTACGTAGGAAGTTCTCAGCTTCAGATCCGCCATGAACACCTAGGAAATATCTGGATTGCCAATTGGCAATCCTGTGGGATTTAACACCTTTTGTCCGGCGGAAGATGAGCCAGTATGCTCAGGCCGAGATCCGCAAGAACCTCTTTTTTTCTTTTTCTACCGGGATTTGATTACCAAGATTGGTATTCGCTTCCCCTTTTCTCCCTTCATAATATGCCTTCTAAACCATTTCCTGCTAGCTCCAACCCAAATCCATCCCAATGGCTGGGCGTACATTGTCGCCTTCGAACAACTCTGCCTGTCCCTGTCTGTAAATTGCTCTGTTGCACTGTTTATGTATTTTTTTAGCATATACACCCCACGCCCCGGTTCTGAACCCCCCAAGTTAAAAGGTTGCGCCAGCATCCGAGGTCGCATTAGCAAACCTTCTAGGAGACTGTTTTCTATTTACAGTTGACTCCTTCAAAAACTTCAAAGGCTCGTACTTTAAAGTAGTAGCCGAGGTTGGTGAGAGACCGTGGTTTATAGGAGATGATGATGAGGGAAAGTTCCCGCTGTATTGGTCGCAATAGCACTATCTCCGTAAGCCGGTTGATTACAAACTTGGGCTACCTGCTGAGGAGAAGTCCAGTGTTAAGACCTTGTTAGCCCACATCCATGCCCAGGGGCATATGAGTGCCGCTTCCTTGGTTGCTAAATCTTGTGCCACAAATGATCAACCCAGTATGCCTTTCCATATTTTCATTATAATTATTTCGTACTATTAGTTTTTATTGATAACCATTTTCTTCATTTCTACTCAATTTGCAGGTTTAAAAATGAATCCTATCCCAGATGATGTGCCGGAATATGTTTTATCTTGGCGTGGGAAAGGTGTCGCACATCCCCCTCCTGCTGCTAAAAAACAAAAGGTCTCTAATCCTTCCGCAGGAGCCGGTTCATCTAAACCGGATTCTCATCGTGGCATATCAATTCTGGACTTGACTCATGACAGTGAGAGTTGGCTAGATGGAGAGTGACGTGAATCGGCAAGTGTACCGAATCGCGCAAGTAATACAATGATAAGTCAAAGTTCGTATCCACAGAGAGCGTGTCTAAATCAATTAAACTCTTCTTTTTAAGATCAAATCTTCCAAGATGTTTTTGACACGAATGTCAGGATTGTGTGGGAATTTGATTTGTAAAATAAAAAGACTTGTTTTTTTTGTTCTTTTTGAAAGATAAAGAATCCAATAAAATAAGGGTTTGAATATGTGAGAAAAACGCTGCAGTTAGAGAACACTCACCAATGATCCCCACCTTTTACTCTGGATTAAGTTAAATATTAATATATAAATCGTGAAATTAGATAATTATCAGATAAAGGTATCAATAGTTAATTCTCAATCCCTTGAGGAATTAACCCTTTAATCTCATATAGAACCCTAATTCCTTGAGGTGCCCTATATGAGATCAAGCATAAAGATCGATAATTAAAACATCTACAATATGAATCATGTCTATGTCTAGATCATGTTCATACCGTCGTTCTATCCCCTTTCTGGATTAAAGACCTCAGATCCCTCTTGTTGGCCCTAATCCTCAGATTTATTATTACTTACTAGATTGATCGGATCTAATAATAATAATAACAATACGATCAGAATAGAACGAAATTCAAAAGATAAATATATCAATAAAAACTCAATCCATTGTATCAGGGGTTCACAAGGGTTCGTGACCCTAACTACAGCAAAGAGGTTCTAGCCAACCATTATCATGGCTAGAATCCAATATTCAAATGAAAACATAAACTAAAAGAACTACAGAAAGGTAGAAGAAGAGATCTCTCCAGAGCTTCCGCCTCCGAATGACCTCAGTTGTTCAGAATCTGAAAAAGTGCCTCCTAGGGTTGCCTTATGCCCTTTTTATAACCTGAGAATCCTCCTTTTCTCGCAACTGACAGCTGTCCATCTCAACCCTACGCTTGGAGCGCAGGATCCACGCTCCAAGCGTGGAGCTTCTGCCTCTTTTTGTCTTCTCCACGCTTCAAGCGTGGAGTTCGACGCTTGAAGCGTGGACTCACTGTCTTGAAGTCTTTTCCCACGCTTCAAGCGTGGGTTCCTACGCTTGGAGCGTGGAGCTTCTGTCTGATTTTTCTTCCAGCTCATTTATTTGTCATTTTTCTCCTGTAAACATGAAGAATCTGAGTGAGAGAGTGTCTGACAATTTTTATTCAATAATTTCACCACATATACACTTTTATACACAGTTTTAGATCTGATTTCCTGCTTTTTGATCTATAAAAGTATATATGCTGGGAGTATATCAAACAATTCCCAGATTTAAACATTGCTGCCCTCAGCAATAAACTGATTCAAACTTAGAAAAATGTACAGCAGTATTTCAACACAATATCAACCAAACACTTGAAGAAATCATTATGTCATGCCTGACTGAATTCTGCAAGAATTTCTGATTATGCCATTAATTCTCTGAAAAATCATGAATGTAATCTGAACATCCCTCACCAAGACAAAATATATCACTCACACTCTGGTGTTTTTAGGGTATCAGACATACATAAGCATCACAGCTGTAACACTGCCATAGGCTTGATCATATTCTCAAGATCCTTAAAATTGAAGGATTCAAACACATGCACTTAACTGATCAAAGGACTTTCAATGGTTTTAATTTGGCCTGGCTACAGGTAGGAATTTGTATGGAGAGTGGCTTCAATTGCTATGAGATTGACAAACTGAGAACAACATAATTTATATAGGTTCAACTCATCAGTTTTGCTCCACTAACTTGCCCACAGAATTTCGGGAAGTCAATTCCTATGTTGACCAATTTTATTCACAATGCTTCACCCGCATTTTTTTCTTTTCCCTTTTCTTTCTTTTCTAATTTTCTTTTTCCTTTTCCAATTTGCTTAGTGTAGTGGAGCTTACCTTAGATATTTTCTCTCTTTTTGAGAAAAATCAGTAGTTCAATCTCACTTAAGGTAAGTTTAACATGGATAGGCTAAGCAACATTTTGGTAATTACCAATGAACAGGCTCGGCTCAAGGGGATAACAATGGAAAAATTATTTATACAGGTGAGCTATATGGCCAGGGCTATCAAGAACAAATTGCCTTATCATATCAGTTAAAATGCATGCCTTGTAGAGAAACAAACCAAGTTCTAGAGTGTCAGTACAGTGAGGCCTCTCAGAAAAAAAATAATTACTGTATAGGCTCAAACCTCAAAGGCTATGATTTCAGACTAGATTTTCACAGAGATATCAGGCATATCATATATTCTAGCACATAATTTCAGACAGACGAACAATTCTAATCTCTACTCATGCCAAGTGACATCATGCCAAAATTTTCAAAGCTTCATGTACTTCCTAAGATGAACTCAATCATTTGTTTAGGAAAGCAACATCTAGATCTGAGATTATCAATAGGCATATTCCAAACAACAGGCATATTCCAAAAAAAAAAATTTGCTGAATTTTTAAAATCACTTAAACCAAGACAGATATTTAAAATCACTTAAACCAAGACAGATATTTAAAACTGAAACTGTAAATTGGTTCGAATATCTCCCCTGAAATGAAGTGTGGTTCCACAATTGCAGCTAAAGTGCAAGAACAGGTGGGCAAGGCTATCCACCATTCCCAGATTTTAGAAATTGTTGTCCCCAGCAATAACTAAGTTCAATCAATTAAGAACAGCTGCGCAATTAAAACACACATCATTAACAATATTATATCAGCAAAACAGTGAGAAATACCCTGAGATGTTCATATCCAAACAGTAAACTTGACCCTAACAAGATCCTATTGGTCATTTAAAACAAAACATTAAAATTAACAACGTCCGAGAGAAAAATAAAAATAAAAATAAAAACAGCCAGTGATCACTCCTCCATGGTATACTGCTGGAAAGAGCTAGGAGGATCTGCTGGATCTATCCCCATCTTCACGCACATGGCCTTCATCATAGCATGCATTTCGAGTATGATGGGAGAATCCTCATAGAGTGGCTGGCGAACAGAGGATGATGCTGCTGATGTCTGGGATGCTGGAGGTGCCTGAGGTACTGACGGATCCTGTGGCTCTGGAGGGGGTATAGGATTGCCCTGGCTATTGAGAAGCCATGCTGCATGTTTTTCTGATTCCTTGTAATAACCTCCCAAAGCAATCTTTGTCATAGGCTTTTCAGCCTTTACATCCAATGGCTCATTAGCGGGAATTTCAACCCCAGCTCTAATACATAGATGAGAGATTAAAGAGCTGTGAGCCAATAGATTATTGTCCTTGCTTTGGGTAATCATGTGGACAATCCTGTCAGATAGAATAGCAGCAATATTCAGATTTTTGTCCCCCATCAGCACATAGTATAGAACAGCCCTCTCGACATTGACATCACTTTTGTTTGTAGAAGGAATAACTGTAGCATTCACAAAAGTGTGCCAGCTGATAGCCTCACCAGTAAGGCAGAGTCTAGTAAATTTTTCGGGTACATTAGTGAGACCCTGCCTAAACTTCCATTCAGAGAATGGACTGATGATCTTTTCCCGAATTTCATCAGCAATGAGGGGCATTTCTTCCCGATAATACCCTTCTGACGGCTGCATCAAATTGAATAGTCGGACAAACTCACACTCAGCAGTAGGGTCATATGAAGTTTGCAGAAATTCTTCAATTGTCGCAGCATCAAATGGTACTTCCTTCCCTCTCACCCAGCTCCTTCGGGTGGCATTGACAGTGTTCTTATCAGCATTGGCTAGAAATTCTCTGAGAATGCGCCCAGAACTGTCCTGTGGAAAGGTGACCAATGTCCTCCAGTGTCTCCTTTGAACTACCGAATAAATGTCATCAAAAAGTAGGAGATTCCCCAAATCGAACCCCCTCTCTTTAATTACATTTTTATTCAGCAGTTTAGTTTCATAAACGTCCTGCTTTTCAGCGGACAAAAACCTTTTGGAGCCAAAATTTGTGCGGGGTCTTTTCGTAGCAGATGATCCTTCGGTGCCCTTTTTCATTCTTTTCTCCTGAAACTCAGAAAAGTTCCCAATACATGTGCATAACAAATATTATCAGCAGACAGATTCAGTTCATGACATCATTCACCTTAATTCCCAGATTTAATTTCAATCATGCATTCGAGTCAACAGCCCCAACCCATTAATCATGCGTATCAACAGTTCATCCAA